>CM056385.1:59135573-59420573 GCA_029718625.1 Synaphobranchus kaupii | reverse complement strand
GAAATGGGAAATGCCAGCTCTAAGCCAGCTCTAAGCCCCCAGATAGCAGAGGTAAAAACTCTAGTAGGAGAGAAAAACCCTCATACTGTGGCGAGAAAAAACTCCCCGATGGGAAGAAATCTCGAGAGGAACCCGGCTATTGGGGGGGATGCCCATCCTCCACTGGCCTATGGGTTGATTATGTCATAGGGAGGTATTCGATACAGATGACTCCATCATGTAGAGATCAGCAGTGGCAGGTGGGGGGCGCCTAGCTGGTCTTGGGCTGGAGCTCCGGGCCAGGAGGGGGGGCGGGGGGAAACTTGGGCTAGAGCTCCGGGCAGGTGCCCAGAGCAGGGAAGAGGAAGAAAAAGAAAAAACATTGTTAGGGGGTTCAGATGGTAGCAGAACAAGCGCAGCAGGAGAGACAGAGGTGTCTGCTGCGATAAGGAAACCCCGGCAGAATAAGGCTATGGCAGCATAGCTAAGGGCTAAACAGAGGCAGGGGCCAATACAGCCATGAGGGCAGGCTTGAGACAGTCACCACTAGACCATGACCGGTCGAGCTTAACACAACACTACCAATAATGATCCAGTGACAGCACAGACCGCTCAGTCCACCAGCGACTCTATAGCTAATGCCAGCCACCCACTCCTGCCCCTCAACTATAGGACAGACTAAAAAGATGAGTTTTAAGCCTAGCTTTAAATAGACTGACAGTGTCTGCACCCCGAACATGAGCAGGCAATTTGTTCCATAGGAGAGGAGCACGATAGGAAAAGGCTCTACCACCTATTGTACTTTTAGCTATTTTAGGAATAACAAGGAGGCCTGCGCCCTGCGAACGGAGCGTTCGTGAGGGATTATAAGGGAAAAGTAAATCCCTTAAATATAAGGGGGCAAGCCCATGTAAGGCTTTAAAGGTAAGTAATAGAATCTTATAGTCTATTCGAAATTTGATTGGCAACCAGTGAAGTGAAGCTAACACTGGGCTGATATGTTCAAATCTTCTAGTTCTCGTGAGAATACGAGCAGCTGTATTTTGAATTAGTTGAAGCCCTTTCAGAGAGGACTGTGTACATCCAGACAAAAGAGCATTACAGTAATCTAATCTAGAAGTAACAAAAGCATGGACTAGCTTTTCAGCATCATGTAGGGACAGTATTTTTCGTATTTTTGAGATATTCCTCAAGTGATAGAAAGCAACCCTAGAGATGTCTTTAATGTGAGTATCAAATACTAGATCTGGATCAAACGTAACACCAAGATCTTTAATGACAGCACTTGAGGTGATTGAAATTCCATCAATGTTAGGCATATAGCCAGATAGTTTGCATCTCAGGGACTTGGGCCCCACCACCATTACCTCTGTTTTATCAGAGTTTAGTAAGAGAAAGTTATGGGTCATCCATTCCTTTATATCTATAAGACAAGCTTCCATTTTTGACAGCAGGACAATTTCATCAGGCTTGACTGATAGATACAGTTGGGTGTCGTCTGCATAGCAGTGGAAGTTAATGCCATGTTTACGAATGATTTGTCCCAGGGGAAGCATGTATAGAGAGAAGAGCAAAGGCCCAAGGACAGATCCTTGTGGTACTCCATATCTAACCCTAGATTTATAGGAGGAGTCATTGTTAAGATGCACAAATTGATATCGGTCAGATAAGTATGATCTAAACCAGGAAAGGGCCAGTCCACGGAGGCCAACAATATTTTCGAGCCTATCCAGAAGGATGAGGTGATCAACTGTGTCAAATGCTGCACTTAAATCCAGAAGCATGAGTACAGAGATATAGCCACTATCAGAAGCAAGGAGTAGGTCATTGAATACTTTGACTAGGGCTGTTTCAGTGCTATGAGAGGGTCGAAAACCTGATTGAAAAACTTCCAATATTTGATTAGGGTGCAAAAATGACCAGAGTTGTTTTGAAATGGCCTTTTCTATTATTTTAGAGAGGAACGGAAGGTTTGAGATAGGCCTATAGTTAGACAAGTCGTTTATATCCAAGTTTGGCTTTTTAAGAAGGGGTTTGATGACTGCAAGTTTGAGAGTCGGTGGTATATGTCCAGAGGCTAAAGAAGCATTAACAATATGCAACAGTGGTGTTCCAATTACTGGCAGTAGCTCTTTCAGTAACTTCGTTGGAATAGGGTCTAGAAGACAGGTAGAAGATTTTGAAGAATTTACTATAGTATTAAATTCAGTGAGATCTATTGGAGCAAAGGAGCTCAGATAGGCCACCCGTCCATCTGACGATTCTGCACCCAGGTGTTGAGTGGACGAAGGGGCAGACCCTGTATGAGGGGTGGTAGAAGAACTTTGAATCTTGTCCCTGATTTTTATTATTTTGTCATCAAAGAAATTCATAAAGTCATTACTATTAAATGGGATTGAAACACAGGGATCAGCATGATTCTTAGTCAGTCGGGCAACAGTGTTAAACAGGTGCCTAGGATTGTTTCTATTTTCATCTATTAAAATAGAGAAATATAAGGAACGCGCTGTGATAAGGGCATGTTTATAATGGAGAAGGCTGTCTTTCCAGGCATGGAAGAAAACATGCAATTTGGAGGAACGCCATTTGCGCTCAAGTTGGCGTGAAGCTTGTTTGAGAGCACGAGTATGGTCATTGTACCAGGGAGCTAATTTCTTATTGCAGACTTTCCTCTTTTTAAGAGGTGCGATAGTATCCAGGGTTCTACTAAGTACGTTATTAATGTTGTCAGTCAGCTGATCAATTGAGTTTATGTCTGCATTTGTATACGCATTTTGGCTGGAGCCTAGAAAATCCCCACAGTGCACAAATGAGCCTGGGAGCTCATTAATAAAATCATTTGCAGATCTGGAGGAGAGCTTACGACTAAAGTAGAATGTAGTATCTGATGGCACATGACAGACTTGTGAAAGGTGAAAGGTAATTAAGTAATGGTCTGATAACACAGGATTTTTAGGCATGACTGTTACGTTTGCTATTTCTGTATTATACGTTAAGACCAGATCAAGAGTATGGTCATGAGAATGGGTGGACTGATGTATATGTTGATTAAAGCCAATGGGTTCAATAATTGACAAGAATGCAGATCTGAGAGGATCACCTTCACTATCCATGTGTATATTAAAATCACCTACAATTATTATTTTATCTGAATGAATAACCAGGCTAGAGAGGAAATCAGCAAACTCAAGTAAGAAACCACTGTATGGACCTGGTGGCCTATATAAAATGACAAGGGTAAAACTGATTGCTTTTCTGTTTGGATGTGCAAAACTAAGAACAAGCACTTCAAAACAGTTAAATTTGTAGGCAGATTTCAGAGTAGCAAAGAGATTAGATTTATATATAGCAGCAACACCACCTCCACGACCCGTCAAACGGGGAATGTGTGTATAACTGTAACCAGGAGGAGTGGATTCATTTAGTGCAATATATTCATCAATTTTAAGCCAAGTTTCAGTTAAGCATAGGATCTCAACTTGGTGATCAGTAATTAATTCATTTATAAGAGTTGCCTTAGGGGCGAGTGATCTGATATTAATCAAGCCAATTTTTGGCTCTCTCTGTTCAGCCCCATCATTAGTAGAATGACAGGGTCTGATTTTTTTTAAATTAGCCATACAAACACCCTTAATGGGCTTTTTAGCAAAGCCTACTCTAGGTCGGGGGACAGAGACTGTCTCAATAGCATGGAACCTGGGCAGCAGTTTTTGGGAACATGCAGAAATCTGTGTAAGACAGTAGTTCTGCTGCCTGGTCTTGGCTCTGGTGTGTCAGGTTATAGACTTACTGAGACTATAAGATAGATTCCTGGAAATAAGAGCGGCACCCTCCCACGAGGGGTGAATACCATCTCTTTTCAAAAGACCAGGCCTCCCCCAGAAAGTACTCCAGTTGTCTACAAAGCCAACACCGTTTGCAGGGCACCAAACAGACAACCAGTGATTTAGTGATGTCAATCTGCTGTAGATTTCGTCACCACGTCGAGCGGGGATGGGACCAGAGCAAATTACTGACGCAGACATCCGTTTCGCCAAATCACACACCGATTTAAAATTATCTTTGGTGATCTCCGATTGCTTCAACCGGACATCGTTAGCGCCGACATGAATAACAATTTTAGAGAACTTATGTTTAGCCAGCACTTTTAAGTTCGCTTTGATGTCGGTCGCTCTGGCCCCTGGGATACATTGGACTATGGTCTCTGGTGTCGCTAAATTCACGTTTCTTAAAATAGAGTCGCCAATCACCAGAGTTTTTTTAACAGGTTTCACAGCCGGTGCGTTACTGAGGGGGGAGAACCTGTTGGAAACGTGAATGGGTTGTTTGTGCACTGGTGGAGGCTTAGGTTTTCGACTACGTTCCCGAACTGTAATCCACCCGCCTTGCTGCGAAGGCTCTGCCGGGGTCCTACTTAAAGACAGGCTAACTGGTGCATCCGGAACCGTAAAAGATTCTAAAAACATTTCAGTATCTCGAATTTCGTGTAAGGTGCGGATGCGAGCTTCCAATTCAGCAATCTTCTCCGTCAACCTAGCATTTAACTTACACTTATCACAGGTAAAATTATCATTAACGACGGAAGATAAATAACTAAACATATCGCATACAGAGCAAGAGACAGCCCAGGAAGGAGAGACAGAGTGAGAGATGGACGAAACCGGCGAGCCGAAAGCAGCCATTAAGCCCCGTAAATTACTTACGTTTTTATCTGGCTGTATTGAGTTCGTTTGCTCGTGGATGATATAGGACGTAGAGAGAACTTAAGCGCTTTATTGGTAGTACTGTGGTCCAAAAATTACTTTCAGATGATGATGAATAATAACGAGATTCAAAAAATTAAAATAAAGCGACAATTCAGCAGGGATTTTTTTAGCAGCTGTTTGGAAAAACGTCGTTCAAACAGGAAACAGGAAACAGGAAGCGATAGGAGGTGTGTTACACACATAGCACAGAGGTGTGTTACACACATAACACATAGCAGTGTGTTACACACCTTACAGCACATTAATATAAACTAACAGGGCTGTGTGTGTCAAACACATAGCATTGTGTTACACACGTTACAGCACATTAATATAAACTAACAGGGCTTTGTGTGTCAAACACATAGCAGTGTGTTACACACCTTACAGCACATTAATATAAACTAACAGGGCTTTGTGTGTCAAACACATGGCAGTGTATTACACACCTTACAGCACATCAATGTAAACTAACAGAGCTGTGTGTGTCAAACACAGAGCAGTGTGTTACACACCTTACAGCACATCAATATAATCTAACAGAGCTGTGTGTGTCAAACAGAGCAGTGTGTTACACACCTTACAGCACATTAATATAAACTAACAGAGCTGTGTGTGTCAAACACATAGCAGTGTGTTACACACCTTACAGCACATTAATATAAACTAACAGAGCTGTGTGTGTCAAACACAGAGCAGTGCGTTACACACCTTACAGCACATTAATATAATCTAAAAGGGCTGTGTGTCAAACACACAGCAGTGTGTTACACACCTTACAGCACATTAATATAAACTAACAGAGCTGTGTGTGTCAAACACAGAGCAATGTGTTACACACCTTGCAGCACATTAATATAATCTAATAGGGCTGTGTGTGTCAAACACAGAGCAGTGTGTTACACACCTTACAGCACATTAATATAATCTAACAGGGCTGTGTGTCAAACACAGAGCAGTGTGTTACACACCTTACAGCACATTAGTATAAACTAACAGGGCTGTGTGTGTCAAACACATAGCAGTGTGTTACACACCTTACAGCACATTAATATAAACTAACAGGGCTGTGTGTGTCAAACACATAGCATTGTGTTACACACGTTACAGCACATTAATATAAACTAACAGGGCTTTGTGTGTCAAACACATAGCAGTGTGTTACACACCTTACAGCACATTAATATAAACTAACAGGGCTTTGTGTGTCAAACACATGGCAGTGTATTACACACCTTACAGCACATCAATGTAAACTAACAGAGCTGTGTGTGTCAAACACAGAGCAGTGTGTTACACACCTTACAGCACATTAATATAATCTAACAGGGCTGTGTGTGTCAAACACAGAGCAGTGTGTTACACACCTTACAGCACATTAATATAATCTAACAGGGCTGTGTGTGTAAAACACAGAGCAGTGTGTTACACACCTTACAGCACATTAATATAAACTAACAGAGCTGTGTGTGTCAAACACAGAGCAGTGTGTTACACACCTTACAGCACATCATTATAATCTAACAGAGCAGTGTGTTACACACCTTACAGCACATTAATATAATCTAACAGGGCTGTGTGTGTAAAACACAGAGCAGTGTGTTACACACCTTACAGCACATTAATATAATCTAACAGGGCTGTGTGTGTCAAACACACAGCAGTGTGTTACACACCTTACAGCACATTAATATAAACTAACAGGGCTGTGTGTGTCAAACACATAGCAGTGTGTTACACACCTTACAGCACATTAATATAATCTAACAGGGCTGTGTGTGTCAAACACATAGCAGTGTTACACACCTTACAGCACATAAATATAAACTAACAGAGCTGTGTGTGTCAAACACAGAGCAGTGTGTTACACACCTAACAGCACATTAATATAAACTAACAGGGCTGTGTGTGTCAAGGTCTCTCCTTGTGTTCCTGCCTAGTAAGATAAGTACAATTATCCTGACCAACTACTGTTAGAGAATTTAAATTATATTTAAATACTGATTTGATAAATACTCCTGTAAATTATGTTATAATATAGATCAACTTAAGCCAAAACATTGATCTCTGAATCAGGCTATTCCACACAGCAAGCCTCCTTACAATGGTATAATATCCAGACTATGTCTTGGGATTGCACCAAAAAAATAGAAGAGCCAAAAAAACAATTCTTTCAGAAACGTCTGTGACCACATCCCTGTAGCACACACCGGTATGTGATGAAGAACCACAACTCACCTTCATCACAAGGTCAGTGTGTGAAAGAGAGTGGAGTAAAATTAAGGATTTCAATAAAGTTCATAACAGGTAGTGAATGATGGAGATGGATGAAGACTGCAATGAAGACCTGAAACATTTTACTATGCAGGTGGTCAATCTTTTACCATCTCAATCATACATTCAGCATCCAGTCATCACCTGTGAGCTGATACGACAGACTCCACTGAAACCTTACATTATGGTCAGGAAACACAAACCTGCCAACCCTAAGACTCATAAGGTTATATGCTGCTTTTATTTATTGAGATAGAGGAGTAAAAAGAGAGGGATGAGACTAATGTGTACAAGGAAAGAATGCTTGTGGAAGAGTGAGAGAAAGAGCTTTTTATATTTCACTGCATAGAGCTATATAATCATTGATTCTGTTTAGTTAAGATCACACAGTACTACTCACCCAAGTCTCTGTAGTTTACAGTTTGGACTCATCAGTCCATCACATAGCAGCTTCACTCCTGAATCTCCAAGGTTATTGTAGCTGAGGTCCAGATCTCTCAGGGGTGAGTTTGATGACTGGAGAGCTGAGGTCACAATGTCACAGGACTTTACTGTGAGTCTGCAGCTGTTCAGTCTGCAAAAGAAGAGTTGATCTATTATACTCTAATTAAATTTTGTTATACTATAACACGCCATAATTGAAATATAACAGTAACAGTGTTCAGTGATGAAGATTTAAATTGAGGTATGCAATGCTATGAAAATGTCTGCTACACTCTCCACCTGCAGCACTTTGGACCTGAGATTTATACTATATATTATCACATTAAATTTTTCTCGCCCTCTACGACACAACCCTGCCATAATTTTAATGAAAATGAAAAACCACATTTGCATTAGCAGTTTCTTGTTGCAATCGCATGATCCATGACATGATAATTCAATTCGCCATTTAACATATCGTTTTCATGCTTTTGCGGCACAAGAGTGACATCATTCAAATGCAATGGCATGGCATCCGTTTGCATTATCATTTCCGTGTGGTCACGCAAAAATCCAAACTGAACATACAATTGCAAACTGTTAAAGCTGCCCATCAAGGCGGGGCCTCGAAGAAAGGGGTGTTACAGGGGACTGTTCAAACCACTGAACATAATGGTTGTCTGTGATTTTGGTCGTTAGCAGTTTCCAGGCTAGACAGCGAAATTTCCTAATCCTCTGTATTTGGGGATTATAGGCGAAATGATAGGAATTAAAAATGAAACAAGGTAGTCTAAAAGTTACGACTAGCCATAGCCAGCCCAATGTTAACTAAATTAATTTCACAATTTAGCCTGCTTTCGTTAATCTGGTGTGGAAACTAGCCGATAGCCTAATGTTACGGGTTTCCGTGGCCAAAACCAGCTATGCCTGAAAAATGTGCTACCCTTTTCACCGTGGGCATTTCCATCACGATTTCTATTAATTATTGTTTTCTTTTAGATAGCCTTACCCTTAGGCTATGTGCAGAGCAACGGTAACGTAGTCCACAGAAAGCCTGCGACAGCGATCCGTACGAGACACAGCTTGAGCCTACAGCCTAGCTACCACAAACGGTGGATTTTGTATGGTGTAACGTATAGAATCTAGGCTAATTAAATAAAAATATAAAATTGTGTAATTAGGCCTATTCCGCATAGGCTATGTTGTGTAGTATGGACTGTCATTCATGTCTTTATATAGCAGAAGGCAATAAAAGACTTGTAAAAACTGAATGACAGCTTCTTTTTTTATTTGGTGAAAACCACGTTCGTATATAGTTCTGTGGTGAAAACACTGGGGAAACGACCCCGGCGGGCACAACCAAAGATTTTAGATATATGACGCAACCGATTTTGATCTCCCTACTCACAAGGCCCATCAACCTTGGGAATTTTACCTGTAGCCTTGGCTATTGTAATAATCTATATTTAGCCTAGTCATGAAGCAACATAGCCTACAGATGATTAAACATTTTTTTTAAATAATATTTTTAATTAATTATAACGTTACACCATATAGGCTATCCCACAACACAATTCACCGTCTTTGGTAGGCTACTAGGTAGGCTATTCGCACAGTCTCTGGAGCTTTCCAGATCTCAATGCTGTAAGATGAGGCGGTTAGCCTCTATGACACTGATTTTCCTGTTGTAGCCTAGCTTACACAAAACATTTAAATTTGTTCAATTTAAATAGGCTCTTGATTATTAAGAGAACGTAAAAAATGTTTAGAGGGTGTGCGAATACGAGTGCTAAATAGGTCTACCACTCAGACACGATTAGAGACATAAGCACTTATTTTATTCATAGCCTGCTTATTTTATTTTAGTGACATGGAATATAGGGTAAGCAATAGCCCAAAATTTATCAGACAGCCCTGTCTAAGGCAACCCGGTGAACGGAAATCTATTGCCGCTTAGGCTACGCAAGTCCTCCCTGCTGTTAAGGTTAAGTTAGTAGGAACAACGGGCTGGCTAGGATCATCGTAACGTTTAGGCTACCTCGTTGACTTTATAGTTTTTAGCATTTAGCCTATAATCCCCAAACACAGAGGACTAGGAAATGTCGCTATCTTGCCTGGAAACTGCTGATGACCGGAATCACAGACAACCATAGTGTTCAGTGGTTTGAACAGTCCCCTGTAACGCCCCTTTCTTCGAGGCCCCACCTTGATGGGCAGCTTTAACAGTTTGCAATTGCATGTTCAGTTCGGATTTTTGCGTGACCACGCAGAAATGATAATGCAAACGGATGCCATGACATTGTATTTGAATGATGTCACTCTTGTGCCGCAAAAGCACGAAAACAATATGTTAAATGGCGCGTTGAATTATCATTTCCTTTTTGTCATGGATCATGCGATTGCAACAAGAAACTGCAAATGTGGTTTTTCATTTTCATTAAAATTATGGCAGGGTTGTGTCGTAGAGGGGGAGAAAAATTTAATGTGAAATGGATTTGCATTAACATTTTCAAATTGTCAGATAAAGTGCGTACATTAACTTGCAAATGAAAACGCAAAGTACACCTTTTGCATTTTCATTTGAATTATGTCATGGTTTTTGTGCACATCGAATGTAAACGAAATGCAATCGCCAATTTGCATTTTCATTTGAATTTTGGCGCGGATATGCTTCCATACATAAGACAGGTGGAACATTATAATACAGGTCTCTTTATCTATAGACTGTACATGAATGGTATGGTTTTGACTGAAAAAAATTCTAAACTTTGTCCAGTGAATGTTGTATTTATTGTTCTTCAAATAGTCTACAGTCCCGAAGATTCGCTGTGCATAAGGTTTTTTTTGATATGGTTAAAAAAAACTGAGATTAATTAAAATTTCTCCATTTAAATTGAATTGTATTAAATTTTTTTTAAATTTTGTTTCTGATTTTTTCCCATTTTCTCCAAATTTGGTAGCTAATTGTACCCCTATGTTATTCAATTCCCCGTGTAGCAACCGCTTGAGAATTCACCGCTACACAGCCCCGTCAGCTGGTAGTCGGAAGAATATGCAATATTTTAAGTTATCTTTAGCCTATGTTTTAAAATTAATCTAGAATAACAGACCACCTAAACCAACATCGGGCGTGAGAATTCTCGTCAATAAGCTACCAAACACGTTTCTGTGCCACTTAACTTTTTGCCTCAGGATAACTTTTGTTGAACAGTTTCTGTTGAAACAGTTGATACGAAGTAACTCAGGTGGACAGCTCATTTTTACATACACTACATGGCCAAAAGTATATTGACACCTGCTCATCCAACATCCAAAATCATGGGAATTAATATGGAGTTGGACCCCATTTGCTGCCAAGACTTTCCACTAGATGTTGGAACATTGCTGTGTGGATTTGTTTCCATTCAGTCAGAAGAACATTGGTGAGGTTGGGCACTGATGTGGGGCTATTAGGCCTGGCTCACAGTTGGCTTTCCAATTGATCCCAATGGTGTTTGATGGGGTTGAGGTCAGGGCTCTGTGCAGGCCAGCCAAGTTCTTCCATACCGATCTCGACAAACCATTTCTGTATGGACCTCTATTTGTGCACGGGGGCATTGTCATTCTGAAACAGGAAAGGGCCTTCCCCAAACTGTTGCCACAAAGTTGGAAATCCAGAATCGTCTAGAATGTCATTGTATGCTGTAGTGAACCATGAAAAACAGCCCCAGACCAAGGGATGTCCACATACTTTTGGCCATATAGTGTATCTATAGGCCTACAAATTACCAGTGATTATGTTTATCGTAAATTTTTACATATCCAAGATATCCAAGAGCGCACCCTAAATAGGTGAGAATTGATAAAATTGGGCATCTGCGCGAAGGCGTTAAAGGTTAAGGTTCAGATGTCGTCGCAAAGTGCGTCCCATGACTGAACTAAACTTTCCGTGCTACCGTACTTCCATGCTCCAGAGTGCGTACTCTCAAGCCTTGACTGGAGTGCGTACTCGGGAGCACGGTAGTATGCGGTTTGAGACACAGCCTGGGTCTCCTTGTGTCCCTGCTGTGCACTATATAGCAGTGAAGTCTCTCCTTGTGTTCCTGCCTAGTAAGATAAGTACAATTATCCTGACCAACTACTGTTAGAGAATTTAAATTATATTTGAATACTGATTTGATAAATACTCCTGTAAATTATGTTATCATTTAGATCAGCATCAGCTAGAGCCAAAACATTGATCTCTGAATCAGGTTATTCCACACAGCAAGCCTCCTTACAATGGTATAATATCCAGACTATGTTTTGGGATTGCACCAAAAAAATAGAAGAGCCAAAAAAACTAAATGATGTAACATAGTTGCTGTCCAGCTTTACTGCCCATTTCATGCACAATTCTTTCAGAAACATCTGGTGACCACATCCCTGTAGTAGTATGTGATGAAGGAGCACAACTCACCTTCATCACAAGGTCAGTGTGTGAAAGAGAGTGGAGTAAAATTAAGGATTTCAATAAAGTTCATAACAGGTAGTGAATGATGGAGATCAGTGGCGGTTTTGCACGGGGGCCTACAGGGGCCAGTGCCCCTGTCCTTGGCCCCTGTGGTGGCCCCTGTGCTGACTGAATAATAAAATGATCATTTTTTACGATGATATGCGCTAGCGCCGAAACCGGAACTAATGTGACTCAACGTTGTACACGGACTAATTAGAGCGACGCACCCTACTGTGCTGGCTGCCTGCGTTTGTTTGGATACGGGGGCAACACGCAGGAGGAGCAACTTATTGCAAAAGACAAAGGTAAGCAAAAATGATTTCATCTCGTAAAGTGATTTGTTGCAAATACAGTAAAACCTTGACATACGAGTGCACTAACTTACGAGTATTCCGAGTTACGAGCCGTTGCTCGGACAATTTCTTGCTTCGCTTTACGAGCCTAGACCCGAGTTACGAGCCGAGCAAGCGGAGCGAGCTTAGAAATTTCAGAATTTATAGAAAAGAAACATCCAGAAAAAGTGGCAACTGGTCGTGCGTTGGCGTTGTGTAATGACACTTGCCTAACGTATTTCCGAAAAATTCTGAAGGGAAGGAAGAAACAAACCACCATGGATAGTTTTTTATCGAAACGCCCTGCAGATCAGAGTCAGAAAAGCGCGACGAAAAAGCCAAAAATCAATGAAAAAGATGCAAACGTCACTGATGAAGATGAAAACATCACTGACGAAGATTAAGTGTAAGTGAAGAATAATAATGTAGCAATTAAGTTTAGAACCAGTTTATTTCTTTATATTCTATTTTATTATCTTTGTATTATGTTTTGTATTAATTATTTATTATTTATAAATACATTTTTATAACTGCGTAACAAAGAAATGAGGGTGTTTTTTGGGGGGCTGGAACGGATTAACGGTATTTCAATTAATTTCAATGGGGAAAATTGATTTGATATACGAGTAAACCGAGTTACGAGCTCGGTCACGGAACGAATTAAACTCGTATGTCAAGGTATTACTGTATGACCATTGTTCCCCACTCCGACAACGAAATCAAGTTTGTAAATGTCCGAGTAAAGTAATCAACAGTATCTGCCCGTGCTAAGTAGGGATGGTTACTTGCCTCTACGTTGTTTTTCTTCTTATGGTAGACTAGACTAGTCATCATGAAACGGGGAAGGGACATTGCGTCCTTTTTTGCTCCAGCAAATAAAGTGAAAGCAGCGAGAGAAAAGCAAGGTATTGAGAGAGCTGAAGAGCAGGAAGAGGGAGAGCCAGAGGAGTTGGAAGAGGTTGGAGAAGAGGCAGGCATTGAAAGTGAGTACACTGAGACAGAGAGGAACAATCCAGAGGGTGAGGATGAAGAAGATATGCAGGGACAGAGAGAGGAACAGCCAGAGGGACAGCAGGTGGATGCAGGAGGTGATCAATGTACTACACCATCAGGTTTGTGATGTAGAAAGTGTTTTTATACTTGCAACTTGAAAAACACTGTATTATAGCATTACAATTCATAGTACTGTGTCCTTAAAATGATGCCTTCTGCTGTAAATTATTTTTTGTGTCATTGATATATGAATTTTATGTTAAAAAATAAACAAAGGCATTGCCTGCATTTTAAAATACATGCATACGGTACAGTACATGATACATAAGTAAACAAATGTTGTTTATAGTACCCTATGTTTTCTGTGCATCTTTCCACAGATATCAGCAAGTCCAGGAATAATGCCCCCGTACAGCCCAAGTAAAACATTTTCCCAACTACTTTAATAGGGGCCAGGAGACGGAGCTTTAGGACTGGTTGGTACGACATTCATCCATGGCTTGAGTATTCAGTGATGATGGACTCCTCATATTGTTATGCATGTAGACATTTTAGCACCCCAAATGCCCCAGACACTGTTTTTGTCTCAAGAGCTGGCTTTAGGAACTGGAAAAAAGCGACTGAGAGAGAAGGGGGTTTTTCAGTGCATACAAAATCTGAACGGCACAAGTGTGCAATGATAGCATGGAGGGACTATCAGAGAGCTGTGAAAAATGATGCAACACTGGCAGATGTCCTTAACAAAGAACACAGTAAACAAGTACAAGAAAATCGGGAATACATTAAAACAATTGGGGAAGTGCTGTTACTTACAGCTACTCAAAACATAGCACAAAGAGTACATGATGAGTCTGAGGAGTCCAATAACAAAGGGAACTTCAGGGAAATTCTTAACACAGTTGCTAACCACGACCCAGTTGTTAAGAGAAGATTAACTTCCATTCACAATGCAAAGTACACAAGCAAGATAATCCAGAATGAGGTTTTGGGTTGTTTGGCAGAAATGGTTAGGTGCGAAATCATAGAGGAAGTGAAAAACAGTGAAGTCTTTAGCATCATGGCGGATGAAACGAAAGATGTTTCAAAAAATGAACAGATCTCTTTCATACTCAGGTACTACTACAATGGCACTATCAAGGAGAGTTTTCTCCATTTTGAATCTGCACAGAAGCTAGATGCAGCAAGTCTTACTGGAAAAATAGTCCACTTACTGGAACGCTATGGTCTAGACTACAAAAATAATCTTGTAGGCCAAGCGTATGATGGCGCTGCTGTCATGAGCGGTAAGCATGCAGGGGTCCAGGCAAGGATCAAAGAACAGGCTAAATTTCCCTTTTACATCCATTGCAGTGCACACTGTCTCAATTTAGTGTTAGTTGATGTAGTCAAAGATGTCCCAGAAACAGAGGAGTTCTTTTCTTTGTTACAAAGTCTCTATGTTTTTACATCTGGCTCATATGTGCACCCAAAATGGCTGTCTGTACAAAGAGAAATGTATGGCAGTACAAGAGAGCTCCAACGTTTAAGCGACACACGATGGGCATGCCGATTTCTAGCTCTACATAACATTATGGACACACTACCTGCCCTTAAACGACTACTGCAAGAGATGGCACAAGAACGTCATGGTGAAAAAACTGTTGAGGCCCGAGGTCTTCTGTCTCAGATTGACCTTGAATTTGTTGTGCATCTTGTTACGCTGCGCAAGTTGTTTGGGGAGACGAAGCTGCTATCTGACATGTTACAGTCACCAACTGTGGATTTATCAAGAGCTGTTGACTTGGTAAATGCTTTAGTCTAGACATTGAAAGACTTCAGGCAGGAGTCTTTTTTTGACAAGTTGTGGGAGGAAGCATTGAATATGTGTGAGCAATGTGATGCTGCAACACAGTCAGTAGCAAAACGTCAAAAAACGCTGAGCTCTAGACTCAGTGGCTACCACACACTAAGCACGGTTGGTCAGAGGGAGGTAGGACGTGACAAAGATATGTTTCGCACTTCATTTTTCTATCCAGTCATTGACAGCATGCTCAATGAGTTGAATAAACGCTTTTCCAATGCCAACTGTGAGCTTATGAGAAGTATACAGTCTCTCAGCCCCCAGAGTGATGCCTTTTTAAAGGACAGCTCTGTATTTTCATTTGGCCGTTTGTTTAATGCAAACATTGAGGATTTAGGACATGAGCTCCATCAATTTAAAAGGATTTTGGAGCGAAAAATACAGAGTGGTGAGATACAAAAGCCATGTAGTACAGTCGAGCTGATCCGTTTCATTGAGCCATACAGAGAAGTTTTTTTTGAACTCTTTAGACTGTGCAAGATTGCCGTTACTCTTCCAGTAAGTTCTGCCTCCTGCGAACGCAGTTTCTCCACTCTGAAACTGGTAAAAACATTCTTGCGGTCCACCATGACTGATGATCAACTTAGTGATCTTGGTGTCCTGAGTATAGAATCCAGAAGGGCCAAAGTATTGGATCTTGATGCATTTGTGGACCAGTTTGCCAGACAGCATAATTTATTTTATTTTATTTTCCATTTTCGATAGCCATACCTCAATGCATTTTGTTTTTGTTAAAAAAAAACTTTAGCATGATTGTAATATTAAGTAAAATAAAAGTTTTTAATGCTTCAATATCATTGTCGTCGTTTTTTTAATGTGCCCCTCTGATTAAACGCTGGCCCCACCTTGGCCCCCCCAGTAAAATTTGTCTAGAACCGCCACTGATGGAGATGGATGAAGACTGCAATGTGTGACAGACCTGAAACATTTTACTCTGCAGGTGGTCAATCTTTTACCATCTCAATCATACATTCAGCATCCAGTCATCACCTGTGACCTGATACTACAGACTCTACTGAAACCTTACATTCTGGTCAGGAAACACAAACCTAGCAACCCGAAGATTCACAAGGTTACATCCTGCTTTTCTTTACTGTGATAGAGGAGTAAAAAGAGAGGGATGAGACTAATGTGTACAAGGAAAGAATGCTTGTGGAAGAGTGAGAGAAAGAGCTTTTTATATTTCACTGCATAGAGCTATATAATCACTGATTCTGTTTAGTTAAGATCACACAGTACTACTCACCCCAGTCTCTGTAGTTTACAGTTTGGACTCATCAGTCCATCACAGAGCAGCTTCACTCCTGAATCTCCAAGGTTATTGTAGCTGAGGTCCAGATCTCTCAGGGGTGAGTTTGATGACTGGAGAGCTGAGGCCAGAATGTCACAGGACTTTACTGTGAGTCTGCAGCTGTTCAGTCTGCAAAAGAAGAGTTGATCTATTATACTCTAATTAAATTTTGTTATATAACACGCCATAATTGAAATATAACAGTGACAGTGTTCAGTGATGAAGATTTAAATTGAGGTCTGCAATGCTATGAAAATGTCTGCTACACTCTCCAACTGCAGCACTTTGGACCTGAGATTTATACGTCCTGCTGGACTGAACTCTGACAGTTGTACAGATGTAATTCTGACTCAAATAGCCTCCTTTCTTATATTGTAACTTGTGTTACTCTAAAGTCTGGGGGGGGCTGATTCACAAAAGGACTGCACGTATAGTCACTTTGTGACTATAAAACAGCCATAAACGCTAGGGCTGTACTGACCTCGCTATACTCGTAATCATACTTGTGTCTGTATGGAGGGCCCTGATACTCGTAATCGGATGATGATGGCATCGGAAAAGACGGAAGTTGGCTAAAATACTACATTCACTGAGGGAGAGACTGCCTGAGACCAGTTACCACATTGAAGCATCAAATTGGCACACAAAACAAGTGTAGCCTATTACTTCATAATTATAATGACAGAGAACAAGAATAATTGTGTGAAAGTGCATTTACAATGCATGCATCTCACACTTAAGAAGTTCTCTCTGAATTCTCGCACACCCTTCAATGACATATTTTTTTAAGCACTGCACATATAGGGCTCTATCTTTCACTCGGCAGCTAATCTTCTGTTAGGGGAAAATGGCTATCCATTAAAAACCTAATGCGTGAATTGTCATTCAATGGAAAATTCACAAAAACACGCACTGCAAACGGACATTTGGAGTGCTAAAAATGAGCTCCAGACGTCTGGATTATAAGTATGGAAGCATATCCGCGCCAAAATTAAAATTAAAATGCAAATCGGCGATTGCATTTTGTTTACATTCGATGTGCGCAAAAACCATGACATAATTCAAATGAAAATGCAAAAGGTGTACTTTGCGTTTTCATTTGCAAGTTAATGTACGCACTTTAACTGACAATTTGAAAATGTTAATGCAAATCCATTTCACATTTAATTTTTCTCGCCCTCTACGACACAACCCTGCCATAATTTTAATGAAAATGAAAAACCACATTTGCATTAGCAGTTTCTTGTTGCAATCGCATGATCCATGACAAAAAGGAAATGATAATTCAATTCGCCATTTAACATATCGTTTTCATGCTTTTGCGGCACAAGAGTGACATAATTCAAATGCAATGGCATGGCATCCGTTTGCATTATCATTTCCGTGTGGTCACGCAAAAATCCGAACTGAACATACAATTGCAAACTGTTAAAGCTGCCCATCAAGGCGGGCCTCGAAAAAAGGGGCGTTACAGGGGACTGTTCAAACCACTGAACATAATGGTTGTCTGTGATTTCGGTCGTTAGCAGTTTCCAGGCTAGACAGCGACATTTCCTAATCCTCTGTGTTTGGGGATTATAGGCGAAATGATAGGAATTAAAAAGGAAACGAGGTATCCTAAAAGTTACGACTAGCCATAGCCAGCCCAATGTTAACTAAATTAATTTCACAATTTAGCCTGCTTTCATTAATCTGGTTTGGTAACTAGCCTATAGCTTAATGTTACGGGTTTCCGTGGCCAAAACCAGCTATGCCTGAAAAATGTGCTACCCTTTTCAATAATTATTAATTATTAATTAATTATTGTTTTCTTTTAGATAGCCTTACCCTTAGGCTATGTGCAGAGCAACGGTAACGTAGTCCACAGAAAGCCTGCGACAGCGATCCATATGAGACACAGCTTGAGCCTACAGCCTAGCTACCACAAACGGTGGATTTTGTATGGTGTAACGTATAGAATCTAGGCTAATTAACCCTATTTACTTTGGCCCTTTTGAGGCAATGTTCTCCTGGTTTCTACTAGTTTTATTTAAATGTCAGTATCTAAAAAAATATTCCCTGAAAAATCCATGGTTTTAAGTTTGAACTGAAGAAGAAGCTGTATCATTCAGAAATTTGCTACAGAATACATTTATTTCAGAATAGTCACATACAGTATATATATAATAACCATAACATACGTCGCCTAATGTATTTAAATACGTTTAAAAAAGAACGTACGAAAACGCGTGCGTATTCACACAAGTACAGCAACGAATTTCAGCGCTCAGTGCGAGGGGAGGTCACTGCGGAAATGTCGACTGTATGGGACTTTGGCGAAATATAAAAAGATAAACTCTTCAGGGTTCATGAGAAAACAGCTGTAGCTGAATATACTGGTAAGTACTTGGTTTCTTAAACATATTTATACGAGAGATTTTGGAGCAAAAAATGAGGTGTCTTCTAAACCGAAAGTGGATCAGGTACTGTATATAGTACAGTAAGCAAGGGAAAACGGCGAATACTCATTTGTACAACGTTTTAAAAAAATATTATTGTTTCTATACGTCAACATGATTTTCTTAGCGTGTATAAACGGTGCATTTGATGCATTTTACAGTCTGTGGCTGTAGCCAGAGGAGGGTGCGTGAGTGCTGTGGGCTACTAATAGCACCCTCCTAATTTATTGCACGGCAGTGTAACTGGAGAAGCTGCGGTTTTCGCAAGAAGCTACCCTTTAAAAAAATACTGCGTCAAAATTTTCAGGGTTTTCTTAAAGCTGTAGTTTATAATTTCAGATGAACATGATACTGTAATTGAGACGGATACGTCTCAAACCACTAGGGGTGAAGCTTATAGAGTTAAATAAAAATATAAAATTGTGTAATTAGGCATATTCCGCATAGGCTATGTTGTGTAGTATGGACTGTCATTCATGTCTTTGTCCAGCAGATGGCAATAAAAGACTTGTAAAAACTGAATGACAGCTTCTTTTTTTATTTGGTGAAAACCACGTTCGTATATAGTTCTGTGGTGAAAACACTGGGGAAATGACCCCGGCGGGCACAACCAAAGATTTTAGATATATGACGCAACCGATTTTGATCTCCCTACTCACAAGGCCCATCAACCTTGGAAATTTTACCTGTAGCCTCAGCTATTGTAATAATCTATATTTAGCCTAGTCATGAATCAACATAGCCTACAGATGATTAAATTTTTTTTTTTTAATAATATTTTTATTTAATTATAACGTTACACCATATAGGCTATCCTACAACACAATTCACCGTCTTTGGTAGGCTACTAGGTAGGCTATTCGCACAGTCTCTGGAGCTTTCCAGATCTCAATGCTGTAAGATGAGGCGGTTAGCCTCTATGACACTGATTTTCCTGTTGTAGCCTAGCTTACACAAAACATTTAAATTTGTTCAATTTAAATAGGCTCTTGATTATTAAGAGAACGTAAAAAATCTTTAGAGGGTGTGCGAATACGAGTGCTAAATAGGTCTACCACTCAGACACGATTAGAGACATAAGCACTTATTTTATTCATAGCCTGCTTATTTTATTTTAGTGACATGGAATATAGGCTAAGCAATAGCCCAATGTTAGTTTATCAGACAGCCCTGTCTAAGGCAACCCGGTGAACGGAAATCTATTGCCGATTAGGCTACGCAAGTCCTCCCTGCTGGTAAGGTTAAGTTAGTAGGAACAACGGGCTGGCTAGAATCATCGTAACGTTTAGGCTACCTCGTTGTCTTTATAGTTTTTAGCATTTAGCCTATAATCCCCAAACACAGAGGATTAGGAAATGTCGCTGTCTAGCCTGGAAACTGCTAACGACCGAAATCACAGACAACCATTATGTTCAGTGGTTTGAACAGTCCCCTGTAACGCCCCTTTTTTCGAGGCCCGCCTTGATGGGCAGCTTTAACAGTTTGCAATTGTATGTTCAGTTCGGATTTTTGCGTGACCACACGGAAATGATAATGCAAACGGATGCCATGCCATTGCATTTGAATTATGTCACTCTTGTGCCGCAAAAGCATGAAAACGATATGTTAAATGGCGCGTTGAATTATCATTTCCTTTTTGTCATGGATCATGCGATTGCAACAAGAAACTGCAAATGCAAATGTGGTTTTTCATTAAAATTATGGCAGGGTTGTGTCGTAGAGGGCGAGAAAAATTAAATGTGAAATGGATTTGCATTAACATTTTCAAATTGTCAGATAAAGTGCGTACATTAACTTGCAAATGAAAACGCAAAGTACACCTTTTGCATTTTCATTTGAATTATGTCATGGTTTTTGCGCACATCGAATGTAAACGAAATGCAATCGCCGATTTGCATTTCCATTCGAATTTTGGCGCGGATATGCTTCCATACATAAGACAGGTGGAACATTGGGCATCTGCGTGAAGGCGTTAAAGGTTAAGGGTCAGATGTCGTCGCAAAGTGCGTCCCATGACTGAACTAAACTTTCCGTGCTACCGTACCATGCTCCAGAGTGCGTACTCTCAAGCCTTGACTGGAGTGCGTACTCGGGAGCACGGTAGTATGCGGTTTGAGACACAGCCTGGGTCTCCTTGTGTCCTTGCTGTGCACTTATATAGCAGTGAAGTCTCTCCTTGTGTTCCTGCCTAGTAAGATAAGTACAATTATCCTGACCAACTACTGTTAGAGAATTTAAATTATATTTGAATACTGATTTGATAAATACTCCTGTAAATTATGTTATCATTTAGATCAGCATCAGCTCGAGCCAAAACATTGATCTCTGAATCAGGTTATTCCACACAGCAAGCCTCCTTACAATGGTATAATATTCAGACTATGTTTTGGGATTCCACCAAAAAAATAGAAGAGCCAAAAAAACTAAATGATGTAACATAGTTGCTGTCCGGCTTTACTGCCCATTTCACGCACAATTCTTTCAGAAACATCTGGTGACCACATCCCTGTAGCACACCGGTATGTGATGAAGGAGCACAACTCACCTTCATCACAAGGCCAGTGTGTGAAAGAGAGTGGAGTAAAATTAAGGATTTCAATAAAGTTGATAATAGGTAGTGAATGATGGAGATGGATGAAGACTGCAATGTGTGACAGACCTGAAACATTTTACTCTGCAGGTGGTCAATCTTTACCATCTCAATCATACATTCAGCATCCAGTCATCACCTGTGACCTGATACTACAGACTCCACTGAAACCTTACATTCTGGTCAGGAAACACAAACCTAGCAACCCGAAGATTCACAAGGTTACATCCTGCTTTTCTTTACCGTGATAGAGGAGTAAAAAGAGAGGGATGAGACGAATGTGTACAAGGAAATAATGCTTGTGGAAGAGAGAGAGAAAGAGCTTTTTATATTTCACTGCATATAGCTATATAATCACTGATTCTGTTTAGTTAAGATCACACAGTACTACTCACCCCAGTCTCTGCAGTTTACAGTTTGGACTCATCAGTCCATCACAGAGCAGCTTCACTCCTGAATCTCCCAGGTTATTGTAGCTGAGGTCCAGATCTCTCAGGGGTGAGTTTGATGACTGGACAGCTGAGGCCACAATGTCACAGGATTTTAATGTGAGTCTGCAGCTGTTCAGTCTGCAAAAGAAGAGTTGATCTATTATTGTTATGATCCGAACTGCAGACTGTACCCAAATGCACGACTCAGACACAGAATTAGCCAATTCTCAATATTTTATTGTACTTGTACAGGGCAGTCCTGTAACAAGGGGGGAAAGGCAAAACAAGTTAGAGAATACACTGGATCTGGACTCTTCAGACCGTGTAGAGTGTTCCAAGCCGGAACTGGACTTGATCACCGGGCAGCACTTGTTCCAAGCCGGAACTGGACTTGACAACCGGGCAGCATGTGTTCCAAGCCGGAACTGGACTCACGACAGATAATGACAGACAGAGTGGGAGCGCTAGGCATCCAATAAATTATTGCTTCGACAATACTTGGCTCCTGAAGCATAGGGAGATAAATAAGACAGACAGTCCGGGTATGAGGCTGAGGGGAAACAGTGGAGTTAGGAGAGGTCAGGGAAGGGTATGGAACAGAGACTGGTTAGTTTGAGCAGAGGAGGAATGGGAGTGGAAGCGGTTGAGCAGGACCGTTGAGCGGGGTCCGGGCTGGACACCAGCGTAGCGGCAGTAGCGGCACAGCGACAGAGTAGCGGCAGCAGTGACAGCCGGGCAGGAGTGTTAGCGCCTCAGCAACAACCGCGACACCGTCAGTAGGGGGTCTCCGCCGCAGAGTAGAGGAACAGAAGCCCAGCTGCATGCACACAGGTCCGGAGGAAGGCAGGGTACCGTGACACAGGCAGGGAGAACCGACAGCTGCAGGTGGTTAGACTCAACAGACAGGTAAGAGCAGCGAGACAGGATTTAACCGAACAGCAGCTACTGCTGTTCCAGACTGGAGAAGACTTAGAACTTTAAGGCTGAAGACTAGGCGAGTTAGCGCCGGAACGAACAGGACTAGATACCAAGACTAGACAGGATACAAGACTTTAAGGAATGACCAGAGGTTTCAAACGACAAACGTTAACGAACTGGCACAGGACAGAGAACACCGGGTGATTAAATACAACATTTAATTGGTATCAATTATGTGCCGTGTGCGAATGTATGCAAGAGTGATTAGCAGATTAAAGAGTGTGAGATGCATGCAATAAACGGGGAAAAGGGATAAGCTGAAAGGAGTGGAGTGAAACAGAGTAACAAGGGTAGGAAACCACGCCCAACCTTCAGCACGGGGAAAACAGACTAGGGAGAGACGAACCTGAAACAGGGGGAGAAGGAAAACACGGGAAACAACAGGACGGGAATGAGGTCATCACAATTATACTCTAATTAAATTTTGTTATATAATACACCATAATTGAAATATAACAGTAACAGTGTTCAGTGATGAAGATTTAAATTGAGGTCTGCGATGCTATGAAAATGTCTGCTACACTCTCCAACTGCAGCACTTTGGACCTGAGAATTATACGTCCTGCTGGACTGAACTCTGACAGTTCTACAGATGTAATTCTGACTCAAATAGCCCCCTTTCTTATATTGTAACTTGTGTTACTCTAAAGTCTGGGGGGGCTGATTCACAAAAGGACTGCACGTATAGTCACTTTGTGACTATAAAACAGCCATAAACGCTAGGGCTGTGCCGACCTCACTATACTTGTAATCATACTTGTGTCTGTATGGAGGGCCCTGATACTCGTAATCGGATGATGATCGCATCGGAAAAGACGGAAGTTGGCTAAAATACTACATTCACTGAGGGAGAGACTGCCTGAGACCAGTTACAACATTGAAGCATCAAATTGGCACACAAAACAAGTGTAGCCTATTACTTCATAATTATAATGACAAGAACAAGAATAATTGTGTGAAAGTGCATTTACAACATGCATCTCACACTTAAGAAGTTCTCTCTGAATTTGCGCACACCCTTCAATTACATTTTTTTTAAGCACTGCACATATAGGGCTCTATCTTTCACTCTGCGGCTAATCTTCTGTTAGGGGACAATGGCTATCCATTAAAAACCTAATGCGTGAATTGTCATTCAATGGAAAATTCACAAAAACATGCACTGCAGACGGACATTTGGAGTGCTGAAAATGAGCTCCAGATGTCTGGATCATAAGACAGGTGGAACATTATAATACAGCTCTCTTCATCTATAGACTAAGTAAATGGAATGGTTTTGACTGAAAAAAGTTCTAAACTTTGTCCAGTGAATATTGCATTTATTGTTCTTCAAATAGTCTACAGTCCCGAAGGTTCGCTGTGCATAAGGTTTTTTTGATATGGTTAAAAAAAACTGAGATTAATTAAAATTTCTCCATTTAAACTGAATTGTGTTACATTTTTTTTCTATTTTGTTTCTGATTTTTTCCCATTTTCTTCAAATTTGGTAGCTAATTGTACCCCTATGTTATTCAATTCCCCGTGTAGCAACTGCTTGAGAATTCACCGCTACACAGCCCCGTCAGCTGGTAGTAGGAAGAATATGCAATATTTCAAGTTATCTTTAGCCTATGTTTTAAAATGAATCTAGAATAACAGACCACCTAAACCAACATCGGGCGTGAGAATTCTCGTCAATAAGCTACCAACACATTTCTGTGCCACATTACTTTTTGCCTCAGGATAACTGTTTTGTTGAACAGTTTCTGTTGAAACGGTTGATACAAAGTAACTCAGGTGGACAGCTCATTTTTACATTTTTACATACACTACATGGCCAAAAGTATATGGACATCTGCTCATCCAACATCCAAAATCATGGGAATTAATATGGAGTTGGACCCCATTTGCTGCCAAGACTTTCCACTAGATGTTGGAACATTGCTGTGTGGATTTGTTTCCATTCAGTCAGAAGAACATTGGTGAGGTTGGGCACTGATGTGGGGCTATTAGGCCTGGCTCACAGTCGGCTTTCCAATTTATCTCAATGGTGTTTGATGGGGTTGAGGTCAGGGCTCTGTGCAGGCCAGTCAAGTTCTTCCATACCGATCTCGACAAACCATTTCTATATGGACCTCTATTTGTGCACGGGGGCATTGTCAATCTGAAACAGGAAAGGGCCTTCCCCAAACTGTTGCCACAAAGTTGGAAATCCAGAATCGTCTAGAATGTCATTGTATGCTGTAGTGAACCATGAAAAACAGCCCCAGACCAAGGGATGTCCACATACTTTTGGCCATATAGTGTATCTATAGGCCTACAAATTACTCGCGATTATGTTTATTGTAAATGTTTACATATCCAAGAGCGCACCCTAAATAGGTGAGAATTGATCAAATTGGGCATCTGCGCGAAGGCGTTAAAGGTTAAGGGTCAGATGTCGTCGCAAAGTGCGTCCCATGACTGAACTAAACTTTCCGTGCTACCGTACTTCCATGCTCCAGAGTGCATACTCTCAAGCCTTGACTGGAGTGCGTACTTGGGAGCACTGTAGTATGCGGTTTGAGACACAGCCTGGGTCTCCTTGTGTCCTTGCTGTGCACTATATAGCAGTGAAGTCTCTCCTTGTGTTCCTGCCTAGTAAGATAAGTACAATTATCCTGACCAACTACTGTTAGAGAATTTAAATTATATTTGAATACTGATTTGATAAATACTCCTGTAAATTATGTTATCATTTAGATCAGCATCAGCTAGAGCCAAAACATTGATCTCTGAATCAGGTTATTCCACACAGCAAGCCTCCTTACAATGGTATAATATCCAGACTATGTCTTGGGATTGCACCAAAAAAATAGCAGAGCCAAAAAAACTAAATGATGTAACATAGTTGCTGTCCGGCTTTACTCCGGTGTGTGCTATAGGGATGTGGTCACCAGATGTTTCTGAAAGAATTGTGCGTAAAATGGGTATGTGATGAAGGAGCACAACTCACCTTCATCACAAGGTCAGTGTGTGAAAGAGAGTGGAGTAAAATTAAGGATTTCAATAAAGTTGATAACAGGTAGTGAATGATGGAGATGGATGAAGACTGCAATGTGTGACAGACCTGAAACATTTTACTCTGTAGGTGGTCAATCTTTTACCATCTCAATCATACATTCAGCATCCAGTCATCACCTGTGACCTGATACTACAGACTCTACTGAAACCTTACATTCTGGTCAGGAAACACAAACCTAGCAACCCGAAGATTCACAAGGTTACATCCTGCTTTTCTTTACTGTGATAGAGGAGTAAAAAGAGAGATGAGACTAATGTGTACAAGGAAAGAATGCTTGTGGAAGAGAGAAAGAGCTTTTTATATTTCACTGCATATAGCTATATAATCACTGATTCTGTTTAGTTAAGATCACACAGTACTACTCACCCCAGTCTCTGCAGTTTACAGTTTGGACTCATCAGTCCATCACAGAGCAGCTTCACTCCTGAATCTCCCAGGTTATTGTAGCTGAGGTCCAGATCTCTCAGGGGTGAGTTTGATGACTGGACAGCTGAGGCCACAATGTCACAGGACTTTACTGTGAGTCTGCAGCTGTTCAGTCTGCAAAAGAAGAGTTGATCTATTATACTCTAATTAAATTTTGTTATGTAACACGCCATAATTGAAATATAACAGTAACAGTGTTCAGTGATGAAGATTTAAATTGAGGTCTGCGATGCTATGAAAATGTCTGCTACACTCTCCAACTGCAGCACTTTGGACCTGAGAATTATACGTCCTGCTGGAATGAACTCTGACAGTTCTACAGATGTAATTCTGACTCAAATAGCCCCCTTTCCTATATTGTAACTTGTGTTACTCTAAAGTCTGCGGGGGCTGATTCACAAAATGACTGCACGTATAGTCACTTTGTGACTATAAAACAGCCATAAACGCTAGGGCTGTGCTGACCTCGCTATACTCGTAATCATACTTGTGTCTGTATGGAGGGCCCTGATACTCGTAATCGGATGATGATCGCATCGGAAAAGACGGAAGTTGGCTAAAATACTACATTCACTGAGGGAGAGACTGCCTGAGACCAGTTACAACACTGAAGCATCAAATTGGCACACAAAACAAGTGTAGCCTATTACTTCATAATTATAATGACTGAGAGCAAGAATAATTGTGTGAAAGTGCATTTACAACATGCATCTCACACTTAAGAAGTTCTCTCTGAATTCTCGCACACCTTTCAATTACATTTTTTTTTAAGCACTGCACATATAGGGCTCTATCTTTCACTCGGCAGCTAATCTTCTGTTAGGGGACAATGGCTATCAATTAAAAATCTAATGCATGAATTGTCATTCAATGGAAAATTCACAAAAACATGCACTGCAGACAGACATTTGGAGTGCTGAAAATGAGCTCCAGATGTCTGGATCATAAGACAGGTGGAACATTATAATACAGCTCTCTTCATCTATAGACTGTAAGTAAATGGAATGGTTTTGCATTTATTGTTCTTCAAATAGTCTACAGTCCCGAAGATTCACTGTGCATAAGGTTTTTTTTTTGATATGGTTAAAAAAAACAGAGATTAATTTAAATTTCTCCATTTAAACTGAATTTTATTTAAAATGTTTTCTATTTTGTTTCTGATTTTTTCCCATTTTCTCCAAATTTGGTAGCTAATTGTACCCCATACGTTATTCAATTCCCCGTGTAGCAACCTACTCAGCCTGTCAGGTGGTAGTAGGAAGAATATGCAATATTTGAAGTTATCTTTAGCCTATGTTTTAAAATTAATCTAGAATAACAGACCACCTAAACCAACATCGGGCGTGAGAATTCTCGTCAATAAGCTACCAACACGTTTCTGTGCCACATTACTTTTTGCCTGTTAACTGTTTTGTTGAACAATTTCTGTTGAAACGGTTGATACAAATTAACTCACATGGACAGCTCATTTTTACATACACTACATGGCCAAAAGTATATGGAGACCTGCTCATCCAACATCCAAAATCATGGGAATTAATATGGAGTTGGTCCCCATTTGCTGCGAAGACTTTCCACTAGATGTTGGAACATTGCTGTGTGGATTTGTTTCCATTCAGTCAGTAGAACATTGGTGAGGTTGGGCACTGATGTGGGGCTATTAGGCCTGGCTCACAGTCGGCTTTCCAATTGATCCCAATGGTGTTTGATGGGGTTGAGGTCAGGGCTCTGTGCAGGCCAGTCAAGTTCTTTCATACCGATCTCGACAAACCATTTCTGTATGGACCTCTATTTGTGCACGGGGGCACTGTCATTCTGAAACAGGAAAGGGCCTTCCCCAAACTGTTTCCACAAAGTTGGAAATCCAGAATCATCTAGAATGTCATTGTATGCTGTAGTGGACCATGAAAAACAGCCCCAGACCAAGGGGTGTCCACATATTTTTGGCCATATAGTGTATCTATAGGCCTACAAATTACCAGTGATTATGTTTATCGTAAATTTTTACATATCCAAGATATCCAAGAGCGCACCCTAAATAGGTAAGAATTGATCAAATTGGGCGTCTGCGCGAAGGGGTTAAATGTTATGGGTCAGATGTCATCGCAAAGTGCGTCCCATGACTGAACAAAACTTTCCGTGCTACCGTACTTCCATGCTCCAGAGTGCGTACTCTCAAGCCTTGACTGGAGTGCGTACTCGGGAGCACAGTAGTATGTGGTTTCAGACACAGCCTGGGTCTCCTTGTGTCCTTGCTGTGCACTATATAGCAGTGAAGTCTCTCCTTGTGTTCCTGCCTAGTAAGATAAGTACAATTATCCTGACCAACTACTGTTAGAGATTTTAAATTATATTTGAATACTGATTTGATAAATACTCCTGTAAATTATGTTATAATTTAGATCAGCATCAGCTAGAGCCAAAACATTGATCTCTGAATCAGGCTATTCCACACAGCAAGCCTCCTTACAATGGTATAATATCCAGACTATGTCTTGGGATTGCACCAAAAAAATAGAAGTGCCAAAAAAACTAAATGATGTAAGTAGTATATAGCATTCGCCAAACGCCAAAATTTGATTGATGGGCATATTTGCATATTTTATGAATATTAATGAGGTTATGAAAAAATTGATTGATGGGTATAAAAAAATACATTTTAATTTTTTAATTTTTAATTCTTATTTTTTAATTCTTATTTTTTAATTCTTATTTTTAATTTTTAATTTATAATGTATTATTATTCGGGGTGTTGTGGGGGGGGTTGTTTCAAGGGTTGATTTATTGGCATTGTAATGATGACATTTTATTGGGTGGTGTTTGTTGTAAACGTTGGTTTTTATGGTTGGTCTTTTTGGGGTGCTTGGGGGAGGAAAACATGTGAAGGATTTTTTTATTTTTTTTATTAGAACAACATCGTGAAAAAGTAACGGTGTATATATATATATATATATATATATATATATATATATATATATATATATATATATATATAAATATAAATGTATAGGTTAGTGGCAATAGTTTAAATAGTTGTTTTTTTTAAACAGTTTGTGTTAGCAAAAGCGTTTTAAAAGAATAAAAGAATTCAAGCAAGCTGTTAAAACATGACAAATAGCGGTAGGCTATAGCGAGTTAGTTGTCTGAAAGAAAGCATACCATTTTTAAAATAATGTTTGTTAGAGCCGAAGGGAAAAACTCTAACAAGTTGTTGAGATGTCCGTGAAATGTGTGCGAATGGCTCCATAGAGAGAGAGAGACCGTTACCCAGTCGTAAAAACCGTGTAAAATAGCCAATCTAAAAAAAGCAAGTTAGTGTTCTAAAAGAAGAAGACCTAGGAGGCCTCGAAAGAAAGACTAGAAAGAATAAAAAATTTAATAATAGGCTATGTAATGTTTTACAGAATTAAAAAGCAAAAACCTAAAACAAACTCTGAATTATTCTTGGGTTCTGCGGGGGGTCCGGAGATGGCCTATAGCTCGACTATAGGTTGCAGAGAGAGATCTTTCCAGACGGGCTAGAGGGCGGACAAATGGATCCACTAGCTTGGCGTAGGGAGTAGCCTATACCTAAAATGGGATACGCCCTGGAGTATCCGTCTATTTCTTTTGAAATTGACGGATGTTTACACGGGCTAATGAGAGAGCTGTAAGAGCTTATGACAAAACGGGGTCGTAAAATACTTGAGGGCTAACAACAGCTGCTGGAAGGAGGGGGTAGCGAGGTGGGGGCTGGCGGGCGCGCGCGCGCTAGAGCGATGCTAGGAACAACCTTTGAGTGACAACGAGCAGCTGTATACAAAAGCAGGTGATTCAAATAAAGTTTGAATGAATGAATTAAATGCATATAGAAATATTTCAACAGGCCGCAAAATGCCCCGAACCCCATTGAAAAGACCTCCAAGACGCCTTTCCAAAAAGCAATCTAAACGTCTATATCACTGGTTCAGAATCATGAAATAAATCTTTCAGTATTTTGTTTGCTAATTTAAGTTTGCTAATACTTAGAACCAATATGAGTGTTTAGTATCGAATGGAATGTAAAAAGATGGGGTATTCAATTTAAACAGGATTGAGTCGGCATATACTAACCTATATTGTGTAAGCATATTTTAAAAAGTGTATTTAATTTTTCAGAGAACTAAGCATGAGTAGAATTCACGGGGAGGGGGGTCTGACATCTGAATGACTCGGAACAGCTGAAATACTGGCAGTTGATTCAAAGATATTTTGAATTTAATGCATATAAAGAAAATAAACCAATATGCAAAAGGCCCCAATTTGTCGTCGAAAAGCCATTGAAAAGGCATCCAAGACGCGTTTCTAAAAGCAATGTAACCGTCTATATAGGCTACCCTATAATGTTTTTTCAGTGGTCAGCTTCATGAAACAAACCTTTCGGTATTTTGCACAAGGTTGCTAATACTTAGCGTCAGGCACGTGCAGAGGGGGTGGCTCTGGGTGCCCGAGCACCTGCCCCTTTTGCCCGATGTGCCCCTTTCAGGGACGTAGGAAGCGGTTAAACTTGTCCGAAATTGAAATTGTACCGAAAAAAAAGGTTCGCTATGTACTTTTAGTTTGAAAGGCATGCTGTGAGAGCGCAGTCAACAAGTCATCATCAATCTGAGCGTTGCCCCTAGCACTGAAGTGTCCCCCAAATGGTTTTTCTAGGTTGATGTGCCCTTTTCTCACTTTGAGCACCTGCCCCTCAAAAGGTCTCTGCACAACACTGCTTAGCGTCAATATTACTGCTTAGTATAGAATGGAATGTAAAAAGATGGTTTATTCAATTTAAACAGGATTCAGATATTATATGTAGCCTATATTGTGTAAGCATAGTTAGCCTACTTTAAAGGTGTATTTAATTTTCGGAGAACTTTGGATGAATAGAACTCGCTGTGTGACGTGAAAGCACTATTGCAGAAAGCTTTGTAGGAAGCTTTGTAGAACAATTGCTTTATTGACCAGTAGCCTAGGCTACCCATCAGAACACTTTTCAGTCATGAGGTGTAATTTGGCTATTAAAAGTATAGTATTAGTATAAGCTACAAAGACAACTTAGATAGAGACATGATGCATAGGCTATAGAAAATGTCTTGGACACGTGAAACAAGACCGTTGATCCAATTTTAGCCATGTCAACATTTAATTCCAATAAAGTCTACAGGCAAATGTTGAATATGGACATGTGTGAACCCTCAAAAATTAATAAAACTAAACTCTGCATTGTAATCAGGGGTTGTTGAGTTGTAGCTACAGGATAGTACATATAATTTAGCAATGACAATACTTAGGCTAATAGCGGTTTAAAACGTGTTTCAAAGATGTTTATTTCTTTAATTTATTTCTTTATTTAAAACTGATTATACGCAACTATGTAGCTATAAGACATTTTAACACACATAATCCGTCCGTACTGATATAAACTTGGATACAAGGTAGTAGCCTTCTATTACAGGACCCTTTTTATTTTTACACAGGCCTAGCTGAACTAGGCTACAGAAAGCTGTCAGAGCAAAGCATGTTAAGGGGAGGAACAGGAAAAAATTGGGTTTTATGGCTGGGATAAGGTTCGGTCACAACGGATTTAATTGAAAGTTTTCAGTCATCCAGGTGTCGGTATACCGAAGCCTTTTTATTTCATAGGTCTGGTAATGGACTGTTAATTAACTGTTTTGTAATAACTCCATTGATCTCATTCTGTGAGAAATGTTGTAAATCTAAATTAGCTACACCTCTCGTGCAGACTAGGCTATTCCTCTCGGGCAAAACCCAGAACGGTGCTTAGGCTAGCCTTTTGCTTAGGCTATTAATATTATGACGTTAGGTTAGGATTTAATTAATATTAAAAAAATTATAGGCCCTAATACCTTCCATTTATACATATAGAGCCTTTCTCAACCTTCAGCGACTCAAAACGCTTTACAATGATGAAGAGGAAGCCCGCCTCTATACACAATTATTCTCTGTAGCTGGTGGAGAGACACGCATACTATAGGTCGAGTAGATGTGATGTGTGCGTGGGACCGGAGAGAGACTGTATAGGCAATAATGGTTTGTTCATTTTGTTAATGAAGGACAATACTAATTCATAGGCTAGTGGAGGGCGATGGAAGGGTCGGTGAGGGATAGCCTATTTTTGGGGTGAGGGGGAACGTGTTGCAATCTATTTTCATACAGTGTATGGTTGTAATTCCTAATAAGGTCTGGGGAATAGGCTACGTCGTCCCTATATCTAGGCCTATCCTACACCACACTCCAGCACAGTAGGTGCCGGTAATATCCTTGAATGTAGGATGGGCTGCGAAACCCCAGTAATCACCTTCGAAGAAGAAGAAGAAGGCCTAGCTTTAGGACAAGACAAACCTAGGCTATGCTACGTGTAAAGTAGGGCTAGCTAGCTGACTGTTTGTACAACTTTCTTCAAATAGCCTAGGCCTACTCAAATTTAATTTCTGCATTCTAAAACTTGTTTGTTGTTGTAACGTGACAGATTTCTTATTTTTACGTTTTTATTAATGTAAAGTAAATTAGACAACGTTGTGTAGGCTATTAAAATCACAAGGATACAGTCTACTGGTTGCTCATGGAGAGGTTTGTGTAAAACATTTCGATTTTATTTGGTCTAAAACTTTAATTTGGAAAACCGTTTGCTACCTTGGTATTAACTAGTCTACACAGTCACTCGGAAAGTGTCCTATCGCATAAAGTTATGTAGGCTAATGTATGGCTATGAACGTTTTTAATATTCCAGGTTCCTGTACGAAACAGGCTAAACGGGTTAATTGGATAAGGCCAACAGTGTAGCTAGGTAAAACCAAATATTTTAGAGTGGTTAACAAGATACGGCTTTCCCCTGTTTTTATTTTTTATTCGTTCACTTATTTGGCTTTCGTTGCATAGTCAAAATCATAACGGGTTTTAAGCAGTAGTACTGGGTGCTGACAACATAGGCAAACTAAATATAATAAAGATAAGGGAAACTTGATTTCATCGGTCTGGTAATGAAACGTTAATGAACTGTTTTGTGATAAATCCATGGATCTCCAGTCATTCTGCGAGAGCCGGTTGTCTGTTACAGCCTCGAAGTTACAACGCTCACGCGGCCTATTCCTCTCTGGTAAAACCCAGGACGGGATGTTTTTGCGTCATGCTTTTAAGACCGTAGTTTATTCTCAAGACGTTATTTGATATTTTGGTGGGGTTTTGTGGGATGTATCCTGCTAATTATCAAATGTTATATTGAAGCCTTGTGTATTGTAGGTTATATTAAATCAAATTATATTAAAGTTCAAATGAAAAAAAAAGATGTGCACCGTGTTTTAGTTGTTCTTTTCTTTCAAGTTTATATATTTTTGGATGCCAGCATTGAGCAGACCATTAAATGAAAAGCGTCAATATTTGAAAAAGTGATTCCCGCTACTTATTATAAACCAATTCAGGCACTGGGGTAATTGTTTGTGTGTGTGTGTGTGTGTGTGTGTGTGTGTGTGTGTGTGTGTGTGTGTGTGTGTGTGTGTGTGTGTGTGTGTGTGTGATACATTATGGCTATGATAATACTCAATATTGTAGGCATGTTGTTGGTGTATGTGTGCACTATGGTTTTTAAATAATAAAGTTTGTTTGTTGTGACAAGATTGCAAAAGTGTAATGTTTTCAAAACTATACCAACAGTGTATTCCTAATAATAGAGGACCCCACAACACACATAATTTAATAGGTCTTTCTTCCCCTTCAAAAGTAACTTCAGTGTGCATTTTAAATTCAAGTTAAGAGGCAGTAGACAAACTTACCTTAATGAAATGTGCTACAGCACGGTTGAAATAAAATGATTCAATTCAACAGTTTTTAACTGACTCTTTGTGTAATTTTATTCTTATTCTGGATACATATCAAATTTTATTTCTGCTTTGTGCATCTTAATGCACGGAACAGACCAAACACATGGTTAAGGCCCCTTAGGTATGTTTCACCAGGAGGAGAGTTATTTATTTTTTCAGGAGCGTGTGTGTGTGTTTGATTAAATTTTATTTTAAAATGGGCTTGTTTTGTAGTTTGTTTGTGTGTAACATTATGGCACCCTAAGACTCAATAGTGTACAAATGTTGTTTTTGGTGTGAAGTGACTATGAAACATAGTTGCTGTCTGGCTTTACTGCCCATTTTACGCACAATTCTTTCAGAAACATCTGGTGACCACATCCCTGTAGCACACACCAATATGTGATGAAGGAGCACAACTCACCTTCATCACAAGGTCAGTGTGTGAAAGAGTGGAGTAAAATTAAGGTTTTCAATAAAGTTCATAACAGGTAGTGAATGATGGAGATGGATGAAGACTGCAATGTGTGACAGACCTGAAACATTTTACTCTGCAGGTGGTCAATCTTTTACCCTCTCAATCATACATTCAGCATCCAGTCATCACCTGTGACCTGATACTACAGACTCTACTGAAACCTTACATTCTGGTCAGGAAACACAAACCTGGCAACCCAAAGACTCATAAGGTTATATCCTGCTTTTCTTTACTGTGAAAAAGAGAGGGATGAGACTAATGTGGACAAGGAAAGAATGCTTGTGGAAAGAGGAGTAAACAGAAAGAAATAGCTTTTTATATTTCACTGCATAGAGCTATAATCACTGATTCTGTTTAGTTAAGATCACGCAGTACTACTCACCCCAGTCTCTGCAGTTTACAGCTTGGACTCATCAGTCCATCATAGAGCAGCTCCACTCCTGAATCTCCCAGGTTATTGTAGCTGAGGTCCAGATCTCTCAGGGGTGAGTTTGATGACTGGAGAGCTGAGGCCACAATATCACAGGACTTTACTGTGAGTCTGCAGCTGTTCAGTCTGCAAAAGAAGAGTTGATCTATTATACTCTAATTAAATTTTGTTATATAACACGCCATAATTGAAATATAACAGTGACAGTGTTCAGTGATGAAGATTTAAATTGAGGTCTGTGATGCTATGAAGATTTCTGCTACACTCTCCAACTGTAGCACTTTGGACCTGAGAATTATACGTCCTGCTGGACTGAACTCTGACAGTTTGACAGATGTAATTCTGACTCAAATAGCCCCCTTTCTTATATTGTAACTTGTGTTACTCTAAAGTCTGGGGGGGCTGATTCACAAAAGGACTGCACGTATAGTCACTTTGTGACTATAAAACAGCCATAAGAAGAGTGGTAACACAGTAGGGCGGGGCGCTACTCTGTGTGAGCGACTCCCGACGTGCGGCTCTCTGTATGTTTTTTTCGGTTGTTTTATGTTTTCTGTAAAACGTCTAAGTGTGTAACAACAACAACAACAACAAGTATGACTCCTACGTTGAAATATTTTGCAAGTTTGTGGATCCTGATCTGCTTCCTAGAGCCAGCATATGTGATTTGGACTACACCGGCACTACACAATATGCCGGAAGACTCGCCTACTCACTGCATAATCTGCAGGATCTGAGGCTTGCCTCCCTGGATCTACCGGCAACATCATCTTTCCTTGATGGGATACCTCGGTGTCTACTACGGAAATATTACACCAAACGCATTTGAAGGAAAAGGGGATCCAGAGGAGGAGTCAGGAACAGAATGAGGAGACGAGGTAGGAAGCTCCCACTACCCGCTATAACTCTGTCTAACATCCGATCATTACGCAACAAAAGTGACAAACTTTCTGCACTTATTAAGCTCGACTCAGACTATCGTCAAACCAGTCTCTTTTGTTTCATGGAGAAATGGTCGCCTGAGGAAATAACCGATGTTGATCTTGACGGATTTAACATTATACGCTTTGACAGAGACACTAAGAAAACGCAGAAGTCGATTGGGGGCGGGCTCTGCATGGTTGTAAACAACAAGTGGGCTGACAACTTCACAGTCAGAGAGACTGAATGCAGCAAGCATCACGAAATCATGACTGTGTCGTTTAGACCCTACTACCTACCACGCGAGTTCACACAGATCAGTTATTTTAGTCTATGTCCCTGGGCCTGACAACGTACTCACGGCAGAACGCATCGCTGACTGCTACAACAAAGCTGTAAACCGGAGCAGCGATCAGCCTGTGTTTTTGCTAGGGGATTTTAACAGATGTGATGTCACCACACTACTTCCAAACTTGGAACAGTACGTTTCATCACCCACTAGACTTGACAGAACACTAGATCTCTGCTTCGGTAACATACCGGGTGCCTATGTTTCCAAGCCCTGCCCACCACTTCGCCGTTCTGACCACAATCTCATTCTTCTGCTTCCAAAATATAGACAAAAACTGAAAACAGACAATATGCAACAAAAACCATTCAAGTCTGGAACAATGACTCTGTTGAGACATTAAGGGGCTGCATGGAGATCACAGACTGGGAAATCTTTTTCCAAAGCTGTGAGGGGGATCTGCTGAGACTCTAGCCCTATCTGACTTACTGTGTGGACACTGTCATACCATCAAAACAGGTCAAGCTGTATCCTAACAACAAGCCTTGGGTCACCAAGGACCTGAAAAATTGTTTGAACAACAAGAAAATGGCGTTCTTACAGGGAGACAGACACAGAGTCAGAGAATTAAAGAGAGAGCTAAGAAGGGAGTCCAAGCTGGCCAAACTCTACTATGAGAACAAAGTAGAGGAAAAATTCACCATTGGCAATGCAAGGGAGGCATGGCAAGGACTCAACACCATGATGGGCAGAGCCCAGAAACCAGCCCAGATCCAGCCACCTTTGCGGAGCAGCTGAATGTTTTCTACAGCAGGTTTAACCGGTCTGCCCCCCAGAATGACTGGACCCTCACCAGCCCCACATGTCCTCTAATCACAGTGGAAAAAAGGAAGGTGACGTCCATACTAGCCCGCGTTAACCCTCACCAGCCCCACATGTCCTCTAATCACAGTGGAAAAAAGGAAGGTGACGTCCATACTAGCCCGCGTTAACCCTCACGAGGCCTCTGGCCCGGGCGGGCTCAAAGGCAGGGTGCTTAGGGAATGCTTTGCTCAGCTGGGTGATGTCATCACTCAGCTATTCCAGCAGCTCCTAGACTCCAGCTGTGTTCCGCAGGTGTGGAAAAAGTCCACCATCATACCTGTGCCAAAGAAGTCTCATGCCAGGGTGATGAACGACTTCAGACTGGTGGTACTCACATCTGTACTGTGCAAGTGTATGGAGAGGGTGGCGTGTGACCACTTCACTACTATGGGGGCAGACAGGCTTGACCCACTCCAGCGGGGGGTGGAGGATGCCTGTCTGACTCCCCTGGACACAGTGAGCAGACATCTGGACTCCCCATACTCCCACACAAGGATTTTATTTATGGACTTTTCTTCTGCTTTTAATACAGTACAGTCTCTACAACCTTTAATAAAGTACACTCTCTACAACCTTTAATACAGTACAGTCTCTACAACCTTTAATACAGTACAGTCTCTACAACCTTTAATACAGTACAGTCTCTACAACCTATAATACAGTACAGTCTCTACAACCTTTAATACAGTACAGTCTCTACAACCTTTAATACAGTACAGTCTCTACAACCTTTAATACAGTACAGTCTCTACAACCTTTAATACAGTACACTCTCTACAACCTTGAATACAGTACACTCTCTACAACCTTTAATACAGTACACTCTCTACAACCTTTAATACAGTACACTCTCTACAACCTTTAATACAGTACACTCTCTACAACCTTTAATACAGTACACTCTCTACAACCTTTAATACAGTACACTCTCTACAACCTTTAATACAGTACACTCTCTACAACCTTTAATACAGTACACTCTCTACAACCTTTAATACAGTACACTCTCTACAACCTTTAATACAGTACACTCTCTACAACCTTTACTACAGTACACTCTCTACAACCTTTAATACAGTACACTCTCTACAACCTTTAATACAGTACACTCTCTACAACCTTTAATACAGTACACTCTCTACAACCTTTAATACAGTACACTCTCTACAACCTTTAATACAGTACACTCTCTACAACCTTTAATACAGTACACTCTCTACAACCTTCTCTACAACCTTTAATACAGTACACTCTCTACAACCTTTAATACAGTACACTCTACAACCTTTAATACAGTACACTCTCTACAACCTTTAATACAGTACACTCTACAACCTTTAATACAGTACACTCTCTACAACCTTTAATACAGTACACTCTCTACAACCTTTAATACAGTACACTCTCTACAACCTTTAATACAGTACACTCTCTACAACCTTTAATACAGTACACTCTCTACAACCTTTAATACAGTACAGTCTCTACAACCTTTAACACAGTACAGTCTCTACAACCTTTAACACAGTACAGTCTCTACAACCTTTAATACAGTACACTCTACAACCTTTAATACAGTACAGTCTCTACAACCTTTAATACAGTACACTCTCTACAACCTTTAATACAGTACACTCTACAACCTTTAATACAGTACACTCTCTACAACCTTTAATACAGTACACTCTACAACCTTTAATACAGTACAATCTCTACAGCCTTTAATACAGTACACTCTCTACAACCTTTAATACAGTACACTCTCTACAACCTTTAATACAGTACACTCTCTACAACCTTTAATACAGTACACTCTCTACAACCTTTAATACAGTACACTCTCTACAACCTTTAATACAGTACACTCTCTACAACCTTTAATACAGTACACTCTCTACAACCTTTAATACAGTACACTCTCTACAACCTTTAATACAGTACACTCTCTACAACCTTTAATACAGTACACTCTCTACAACCTTTAATACAGTACACTCTCTACAACCTTTAATACAGTACACTCTCTACAACCTTTAATACAGTACACTCTCTACAACCTTCTCTACAACCTTTAATACAGTACACTCTCTACAACCTTTAATACAGTACACTCTCTACAACCTTTAATACAGTACACTCTCTACAACCTTTAATACAGTACAGTCTCTACAACCTTTAATACAGTACAGTCTCTACAACCTTTAATACAGTACAGTCTCTACAACCTTTAATACAGTACAGTCTCTACAACCTTTAATACAGTACAGTCTCTACAACCTTTAATACAGTACAGTCTCTACAACCTTTAATACAGTACAGTCTCTACAACCTTTAATACAGTACACTCTCTACAACCTTTAATACAGTACACTCTCTACAACCTTTAATACAGTACACTCTCTACAACCTTTAATACAGTACACTCTCTACAACCTTTAATACAGTACACTCTCTACAACCTTTAATAAAGTACACTCTCTACAACCTTTAATACAGTACAGTCTCTACAACCTTTAATACAGTACAGTCTCTACAACCTTTAATACAGTACACTCTCTACAACCTTTAATACAGTACACTCTCTACAACCTTTAATACAGTACACTCTCTACAACCTTTAATACAGTACAGTCTCTACAACCTTTAATACAGTACAGTCTCTACAACCTTTAATACAGTACAGTCTCTACAACCTATAATACAGTACAGTCTCTACAACCTTTAATACAGTACAGTCTCTACAACCTTTAATACAGTACAGTCTCTACAACCTTTAATACAGTACAGTCTCTACAACCTTTAATACAGTACACTCTCTACAACCTTTAATACAGTACACTCTCTACAACCTTTAATACAGTACACTCTCTACAACCTTTAATACAGTACACTCTCTACAACCTTTAATACAGTACACTCTCTACAACCTTTAATACAGTACACTCTCTACAACCTTTAATACAGTACACTCTCTACAACCTTTAATACAGTACACTCTCTACAACCTTTAATACAGTACACTCTCTACAACCTTTAATACAGTACACTCTCTACAACCTTTACTACAGTACACTCTCTACAACCTTTAATACAGTACACTCTCTACAACCTTTAATACAGTACACTCTCTACAACCTTTAATACAGTACACTCTCTACAACCTTTAATACAGTACACTCTCTACAACCTTTAATACAGTACACTCTCTACAACCTTTAATACAGTACACTCTACAACCTTTAATACAGTACACTCTCTACAACCTTTAATACAGTACACTCTCTACAACCTTTAATACAGTACACTCTCTACAACCTTTAATACAGTACACTCTCTACAACCTTTAATACAGTACACTCTCTACAACCTTTAATACAGTACAGTCTCTACAACCTTTAACACAGTACAGTCTCTACAACCTTTAACACAGTACAGTCTCTACAACCTTTAATACAGTACACTCTCTACAACCTTTAATACAGTACACTCTCTACAACCTTTAATACAGTACACTCTCTACAACCTTTAATACAGTACACTCTCTACAACCTTTAATACAGTACAGTCTCTACAACCTTTAACACAGTACAGTCTCTACAACCTTTAATACAGTACACTCTATACAACCTTTAATAGAGTACAGTCTCTACAACCTTTAACACAGTACAGTCTCTACAACCTTTAATACAGTACAGTCTCTACAGCCTTTAATACAGTACACTCTCTACAACCTTTAATACAGTACACTCTCTACAACCTTTAATACAGTACAGTCTCTACAACCTTTAATACAGTACACTCTCTACAACCTTTAATACAGTACACTCTCTACAACCTTTAATACAGTACACTCTCTACAACCTTTAATACAGTACAGTCTCTACAACCTTTAATACAGTACAGTCTCTACAACCTTTAATACAGTACAGTCTCTACAACCTTTAATACAGTACACTCTCTACAACCTTTAATACAGTACACTCTCTACAACCTTTAATACAGTACACTCTCTACAACCTTTAATACAGTACACTCTCTACAACCTTTAATACAGTACACTCTCTACAACCTTTAATAAAGTACACTCTCTACAACCTTTAATACAGTACAGTCTCTACAACCTTTAATACAGTACACTCTCTACAACCTTTAATACAGTACACTCTCTACAACCTTTAATACAGTACAGTCTCTACAACCTTTAATACAGTACAGTCTCTACAACCTTTAATACAGTACACTCTCTACAACCTTTAATACAGTACACTCTCTACAACCTTTAAAACAACACCCTCTGCAACCGCCTCCTAGGGCTACAGGTCAGCCCGACACTGATCCTATGGATACACTGATCCTATGGATAAAGGACTTCTTGCAGGACCGGCCTCAGCATGTGGTGGTCAATGGTTTTAAATCCAAAAACATGATTTTAAACACTGGAGTCCCCCAGGGCTGTGTTTTATCCCCCATACTATTTTCCATATACACAAACAATATAACTTGCAATGGCAATGACATCACACTTTTTAAATATGCAGAAGACATGGCCCTAGTGGCCCACCTGAGGGACAAGAACTCCCTGTCTGCATACCGCCAGCAAGTAGACACCCTGACGTCCTGTCTGCATACCGCCAGCAAGTAGACACCCTGACGTCCTGTCTGCATACCGCCAGCAAGTAGACACCCTGACGTCCTGGATCATACCGCCAGCAAGTAGACACCCTGACGTCCTGGATCATACAGCCAACAAGTAGACACCCTGACGTCCTGGATTTTACCGCCAGCAAGTAGACACCTTGACGTCCTGTCTGCATACCGCCAGCAAGTAGACACCCTGACGTCCTGTCTGCATACCACCAGCAAGTAGACACCTCCAAGACCAAGGAGCTGTGCTGTGGGGGGAGGCGAACATCTGATTCCCCACACCCCCTCTTTGAACCCTTGAGGCTGAATGGGCAAGCAGTGGAGCAGGTAGGGGCCTTCAAGTACCTGGGCATGGAGATAGACAGCCTCCTGTCTTTCTCCCAACACGCTGACTCTGTGTACAGGAAGGCCCAACAACGCCTGTTCCTGGTGAGGAAACTCAGAAGCTTCGATGTCAGGAAGGACATTTTAACAGCTGTGTACAAATCACTCATTGAAACTGTACTCACTTTTAACATCACATCCTGGTTCAACTTCATCTCTGTCAAGAATAAATCAAAGCTCTCCCGAATCATTAACCAAGCAAGTAAAATAACCGGCACAACCCAAACTCAACTATGAGTGCTCCACATCCAAGCAGTCAAAAGGAAAGCCAACCTCATTACAGAGGATCCCTCTCACCCCCTGCACAAGTCTTTCCAGTTACTACCATCAGGTCACTGCTATAAAGTCCCCATGGAAAAAAAAAACATTTACTGGAACTCCTTCATTACCACTGCCATAAACATTCACTTTGCACTTGTATTTTATTCTGTTTAAGTTATATACAGTGCATCCGGAAAGTATTCACCGCGCTTCACTTTTTCCACATTTTGTTCTGTTACAGCCTTATTCCAAAATTGATTAAATTCATTTTTTCCCTCAAAATTCTACACACAACACCCCATAATGACAATGTGAAAAAGGTATTTTTGAGATTTTTGCAAATTTATTAAAAATAAAAAAATAACATTTCTCATTTACATAAGTATTCATACCCGTTGCTTTAACGTATTTTTTGTTTCTCCTGACTTTTTTCCCCATAGAGTTCTATAGGAAAATGAGTCCAGAGAAATAACCCTTGCAGTGATCCATCCACATCTACTCCATATCTGGCAACAGAGTGATGGTTTGGGGCTCGTTTGATAGCTCAGACCCTTGATAACTTACAGCCATTTAGCCAGCCATGTGTTCCATACTGTACCAGTGTAATTTACAGCTGAATCTAGTCTCACCCCCCAATTTCCATAGAGATCCATTCAAATGCAGAGAGGTTATAGTATCGCTTGTAACAGTACCTGAAAATAAGATATCGACAGTTTTTTGATGTTGATGGTCACAGACTTCAGGAAGTAACAGCATGTAAAGGATATGCGACCAAATATGAAATATGATACTTTAAAAATACGTTAAAGCAAAGGGTATGAATACTTATGTAAATGAGAAATTAAATTTTTTTATTTTTAATAAATTTGCAAAAATCTCAAAAATACTTTTTTCACATTGTCATTATGGGGTGTTGTGTGTAGAATTTTGAGGGAAAAAATGAATTTAATCAATTTTGGAATAAGGCTGTAACAGAACAAAATGTGGAAAAAGTGAAGCGCTGTGAATACTTTCTGGATGCACTGTATGTACTGTATATTGAGTCACGTCCAAGACGATTTTCTGTCATGCTATGACAGACAATAAAGTTTTCTGAATCTGAATCTGAATAAACGCTAGGGCTCTGCCGACCTCGCTATACTCGTAATTGTACTTGTATCTGTACGGGGGCCCCTGATACTCGTAATCGGATGATGATCGCATCTGAAAAGACAGAAGTTGGCTAAATTCCTATATTCACTGAGGGAGAGACTGCCTGAGACCAGTTACCACAATGAAGCATCAAATTGGCACACAAAACAAGCGTAGCCTATTACGTCATAATTATAATGACAGAGAACAAGAATAATTGTGTGAAAGTGCATTTAAAACATGCATCTCACACTTAAGAAGTTCTCTCTGAATTCTTGCACACCCTTCAATTACATTTTTTTTAAGCACTGCACATATAGGGCTCTATCTTTCACTCGGCAGCTAATCTTCTGTTAGGGGAAGATTAAAAACCTAATCCGTGAATTGTCATTCAATGGAAAATTCACGAAAACACGCACTGCAGATGGACATTTGGAGTGCTGAAAATGAGCTCCAGATGTCTGGATCATAAGACAGGTGGAACATTATAATACAGCTCTCTTCATCTATAGACTGTAAGTAAATGGAATGGTTTTGACTGAAAAAAGTTCTAAACTTTGTCCAGTGAATATTGCAATTATTGTTCTTCAAATAGCCTACTGTCCCGGGGATTCGCTGTGCATAAGGTTTTTTCGATATGGTTAAAAAAAACAGAGATTAATTAAAATTTCTCCATTTAAACTGAATTTTATTAAAAAAAAATTCTATTTTGTTTCAGATTTTTTCCCATTTTATCCAAATTTGGTAGCTAATTGTACCCCTATGTTATTCAATTCCCCGTGTCGCAACCTACTCAGCCCGTCAGCTGGTAGTAGGAAGAATATGCAATATTTGAAGTTATCTTTAGCCTATGTTTTAAAATTAATCTAGAATAACAGACCACCGAAAACCAACATCGGGCGTGAGAATTCTCGTCAATAAGCTACCAACACGTTTCTGTGCCACATTACTTTTTGCCTCAGGATAACTGTTTTGTTGAACAGTTTCTGTTGAAAGGGTTGATACAAAGTAACTCACATGGACAGCTCATTTTTACATTTTTACATACACTACATGGCCAAAAGTATATGGAGACCTGCTCATCCAACATCCAAAATCATGGGAATTAATATGGAGTTGGACCCCATTTGCTGCGAAGACTTTCCACTAGATGTTGGAACATTGCTGTGTGGATTTGTTTCCATTCAGTCAGAAGAGCATTGGTGAGGTTGGGCACTGATGTGGGGCTATTAGGCCTGGCTCACAGTCGGCTTTCCAATTGATCCCAATGGTGTTTGATGGGGTTGAGGTCAGGGCTCTGTGCAGGCCAGTCAAGTTCTTCCATACCGATCTCGACAAACTATTTCTGTATGGACCTCTATTTGTGCACGGGGGCACTGTCATTCTGAAACAGGAAAGGGCCTTCCCCAAACTGTTGCCACAAAGTTGTAAATCCAGAATTGTCTAGAATGTAATTGTATGCTGTAGTGAACCATGAAAAACAGCCCTAGACCAAGGGGTGTCCACATACTTTTGGACATATAGTGTATCTATAGGCCTACAAATTACCAGTGATTATGTTTATCGTAAATTTTTACATATCCAAGATATCCAAGAGCGCACCCTAAATAGGTAAGAATTGATCAAATTGGGGGCGTCTGCGCGAAGGGGTTAAATGTTATGGGTCAGATGTCATCGCAAAGTGCGTCCCATGACTGAACAAAACTTTCCGTGCTACCGTACTTCCATGCTCCAGAGTGCGTACTCTCAAGCCTTGACTGGAGTGCGTACTCGGGAGCACGGTAGTATGCGGTTTGAGACACAACCTGGGTCTCCTTGTGTCCTTGCTGTGCACTATATAGCAGTGAAGTCTCTCCTTGTGTTCCTGCCTAGTAAGATAAGTACAATTATCCTGACCAACTATTGTTAGAGAATTGAAATTATATTTGAATACTGATTTGACAAATACTCCTGTAAATTATGTTATAATTTAGATCAGCATCAGCTAGAGCCAAAACCTTGATCTCTGAATCAGGCTATTCCACACAGCAAGCCTCCTTACAATGGTATAATATCCAGACTATGTTTTTGTGGGATTGCACCAAAAAAATAGAAGAGCCAAAAAAACTAAATGATGTAACATAGTTGCTGTCCGGCTTTACCGCCCATTTTACGCACAATTCTTTCAGAAACATCTGGTGACCACATCCCTGTAGCACACACCGGTATGTGATGAAGGAGCACAACTCACCTTCATCACAAGGTCAGTGTGTGAAAGAGAGTGGAGTAAAATTAAGGATTTCAATAAAGTTCATAACAGGTAGTGAATGATGGAGATGGATGAAGACTGCAATGTGTGACAGACCTAAAACATTTTACTCTGCAGGTGGTAAATCTTTTACCCTCTCAATCATACATTCAGCATCCAGTCATCACCTGTGACCTGATACTACAGACTCTACTGAAACCTTACATTCTGGTCAGGAAACACAAACCTGGCAACCCTAAGACTCACAAGGTTATATCCTGCTTTTCGTTACTGTGATAGAGGAGTAAAAAGACAGGGATGAGACTAATGTGGACAAGGAAATAATGCTTGTGGAAAGAGTACTCACTGCATAGAGCTATATAATCACTAATTCTGTTTAGTTAAGACCACACAGTACTACTCACCCCAGTCTCTGCAGTTTACAGTTTGGACTCATCAGTCCATCACAGAGCAGCTTCACTCCTGAATCTCCCAGGTAACTGTAGCTGAGGTCCAGATCTGTCAGGGATGAGTTTGATGACTGGAGAGCTGAGGCCACAATATCAGAGGACTTTACTGTGAGTTTGCAGCTGTTCAGTCTGCAAAAGAAGAGTTGATCTATTATACTCTAATTACATTTTGTAATATAACATGCCATAATTGAAATAGAATAGTCATTCAATGGAAAATTCACAAAAACATGCACTGCAGACGGACATTTGGCGTGCTGAAAATGAGCTCCAGATGTCTGGATCATAAGACAGCTCTCTTCATCTATAGACTGTAAGTAAATGGAATGGTTTTGACTGAAAAAAGTTCAAAACTTTATCCAGTGAATATTGCATTTATTGTTCTTCAAATAGCCTACTGTCCCGGGGATTCGCTGTGCATAAGGTTTTTTTGATTAGGTTAAAAAAAACTGAGATTAATTAAAATTTCTCCATTTAATCATCCCATTTTCTCCAAATTTGGTAGCTAATTGTACCCCTATGTTATTAAATTCTCCGTGTAGCTACCGCTTGAGAATTCACCGCTACAAAGCCCCGTCAGCTGGTAGTAGGAAGAATATGCAATATTTTAAGTTATCTTTAGCCTATGTTTTAAAATTAATCTAGAATAACAGACCACCTAAACCAACATCGGGCGTGAGAATTCTCGTCAATAAGCTAACAACACGTTTCTGTGCCACATTACTTTTTGCCTCAGGATAACTGTTTTGTTGAACAGTTTCTGTTGAAACGGTTGATACAAAGTAACTCACGTGGACAGCTCATTTTTACATTTTTACATACACTACATGGCCAAAAGTATATGGAGACCTGCTCATCCAACATCCAAAATCATGGGAATTAATATGGAGTTGGTCCCCATTTGCTGCGAAGGCTTTCCACTAGATGTTGGAACATTGCTGTGTGGTTTTTTGTTTTCATTCAGTAGGCTATATGCAAGAACTGATTTTTATGGAGAACTGTTTTCACTGTTACATCACCAATGTAAAGGCCGTTTTGCACCAGGAGCGAATGTTAGCAAGCGTAGCGGATGCGAGTGACCGTAACATTTCCACACCCATATTAATTAATGTGTGCATTTCCACCCTGGGCTGAAGCGGAGCAGTTGCACAGCGGTCTAGTGGTCGTGAAGCTTTTTTGTGTGCCTCTAGTCAATTTTTTCGCACCTCTAGGCTTACTTTTTTGCGAGCAGATCACGAACAAACCGCATGCCAAATTCACAGAAATACACTGTTAAAATGCACTGTAGACGCTTATCATGTAATCACGGCAGTATACATCATCGATGTTCACCCAACTATTCCTATATACAATCATTTTAACACATATAGGGGTCGATTTACAAATAAGGGGTGTTATGTTATTTTTTTCACAGTTTGCGGGTGATCAACTAAGAGTCATTATGTAAATTACTCCAGCTGCAAACAGAGAAATTTAATTGAGAGATTTTGTGTGTTTTGAATGGTTATACTCTAAGACTCGCAGCAATATTGCGGTTTTTATGGTATTTCTTTAGTTTAGGGTATAGGCTACTGTTACATTGAACAAGCTGGCCATTTATTACAAACTGTTTCACTGGATGTCTATTAGTTTCTGTCGGGAGTTACGGATGTTTGTCAGGACTGAAATGATCATAACTATTATTACTAGCACTAAGCCTACTAGCACTAAGCCTACTCGCGCCCTAAGTGTCACATAAAATCACATCACATCATGGGTTTTATTTTTATAAATTTTTGATTTGCAGTTTGATTCACTGTATATGATAGACGTTGTATTGCTTGTTTGATTCAAATACTAGTTAGGCTACTCTTGCATTCTGTAACACGATTTGCTTCAGATTTTAAAAAATATACACCGATCAGCCACAACAGTAAAACCACTGACAGGTTAAGTGAATAACATTGATTATGTCGTTCTGTACTCTAGCACTTTTTGGTTCTGTACTCTAGCACTTTGAGTTTGAAAGGATCCAATGACAATGAGGTTGAAGTGCAGACTGTCAGCTTTAATTTGAGGGTATTTTCATCCATATCAGATTAACCGTTTAGAAATTCTAGAACCTTTTTACATAGTCCCCCGCATTTTTAGGCATCAAAAAATATTGGACAGTTTAACATAATGTAGAATAAAGTTCCAACAGCTGGCGCGAATCCTGCAGTTAAACAGAACACAACGAACGGCACCAGCCACATCCCACCAGGTAGAGGGCTGGAGATGTAACAGTCGGCTATCCACAAATTCTCTTCTTGTGTATTTTAGTGTCAATTAGCCCCCATTGTTACGCAATCATTCAGAACGTTCAGTTATGGATATTCCAAACACACCTGTACTGCTACAATGACAGCCGTCATTTTATCGATTCCATGTCTTTTAATAGGGCTACCTGCTTTCCATTTGTACTAAAATGCACCCGCAAATATCTTTCTCAAACTTCCTTTTGGGTTTCGTAAATCACTTCACATGCGCTAAAGTAATCTATTTGCATGTCCACCTCCCACTACTTTGTGAAATAACTTTGGGAAGCCTATTTTTGCATACTCATTCAAGCTAACCCTCAAAAATGAGGAAATAACGTATCATTCCATTTTAGCACACGCAATCCTCTTTACAACTCGTTAGTTGATTATCTCGGATGATTTTTTGCGGGTGGTAACAGTTTTAGGCGTGTTTTTGTACACGCAAACCTTTAGTAAATCGACTCCATCGGGCTTGATTTACTAAGACCATTAGCGTGCGCAGAACCTTTTAGCACACGCAAAACCAAGAACCAATAACCAATGATTGGCCATTGTATTTGTTTTGCACCAATCATTGGTTGTGTTATTATAATAAAAAATATTGGCGAACATGCATAAACGAAGTTGTTGTTCTTTAGTTTTCAATGAAATACTGAGAGCCCCATATGTCAAACAGGTAAAACTATACATTTCGTGGATCATAAACTCTTTGACCACAACTAAAAATCTGAGGGTGATATGCGGAACTACTAATGATCTATGAAGCAAAAGGTAAGTGTAACCCCCTTTAATGTTGGGGTATTTGGTTAACAATAGCACACACAGAGGTACTAGTGTGAAATCCTACGAAAATAAAATAAAAATAAAAGCAGCTATTTATATGGGTAACCCCTTTAATACTGCATGGGAAGAAAGGGTTAATGGTATTTGTGTTACGGTTCAGAGTATGAACTGGACTCAAATGCACGACTCAACACACAGGAAGTTCCGATAATTCCAATAATTTATTTGTGCCGTTCCTGGCGAGAGCTGATCAAAGCTGGACAGGGCTGGAAATAGCGAGTTAATACAAGACAAGGCTTTTAAAGCAGGCAAGACAGGACTAGATACAATGTATCCACGAGACAAGACCAGAGTGTTACCACAAAGAGACTTAAGAACTGGCACAGGACAAAGAACACTGGGTGACTAAATACAAACTTAACAAGTATCAATTAGGTGCCGCGTGTGAATGTATGCGTGAGTGATTAACGGAGCAGAGAGTGTACAGAATGCATGCAGAAAGGAGGAAAGGGATAGGCGGGTAAAGAGTAGTGGAACAGAGTGACATGAAAGGAAAAACCACGCCCAGCCTGCAGCACGAGGGAAACAAACAGGAATACAAACACGATACGAGAGGGAACAGGTAAAACACGGGACACAAAAGGACGGGAGTGAGAGCATCACAATTTCACGGTGCATACATTCGATAGGGGGAGCACCACAGAACTATATAATAACTAGAAAGGTAACGTGGTTCCATTCAACCCTATTCAATTCGGTTCTTCCGCAAGTGGCAACACCGCAAGATGGCTGCCATGGCCCGGAAATAGTATTACCGATGAACTCTGCCATGTATTTCCAATGGAGCGTTGTGAAACTCAACTGAGTCGCCCCAGCGCAAGCTCGGTATCAAAAGTTCACAGTATGGTAATCAATAAAAGCAGAAAATCACATTTTACATTTCTGTGGTTCAAAATGTTTTCTAGGCTGCACAGAAAAGAGAAAGGCATGATTTAAAAAAGCTCATCGGTGAGTGTTGAGTAGGCGCACTGAACTCTGATTGGTTAAGAACAAACCGATGAGATTTGGAACATGGTCATGTGGTAATCCTAGTTACGTCACAGTACAATCACGTGAGGAGGCCTATTGGCATTATCGCCTCAAATGAAATCTCATCTCCACTAAACACAGTCTCTGACTAAACTATGGTGGTTAGCTCGCAAGGAGCATACAGCTCGATGAAATGCCGTCTTGTGTTGTGAAAACCCGCCCAGATAGCAAGAGACTAGCGGGTCAGCAGACGATTTGGCCGGGGTAGCGTTCGCTGGTGCACTGGGCGCCAGCTTCACTCCGCCCGCAGACCCACCCGCTGCTAACTCACCAGACGCAATCCTCCAGCTTTACGAACATTGCCCCGCTGATGCTGGATGAAAAACGACCATCGTAACGTTAGTCCTTATGTCCATTGCAGTTAGGCTTAACTATAAACTGTAACGTAAGAAAAAATGGCTTAACACAGCTTTTTTTCAAAACAACGTTCAGATTGGAATGCAGCTGAATACATGGATGAGGTTACGTTAAGCTTAGCCAAATATGTTCTAAAAGCTATAACTATGCCTGGCTTTTCTTTTAAATGTGTATAGAGCTACTATTGGCGTATTCAACATGCTTTTGTGATAGCCTGTCATTTCTACGCCACTGACTGCTACTGCGAGCGAACAAAGTTACCTTTCATTTAGCATAACCACAGAACTGTACAGTTCTGAGAGCATAACTTAGCAGTCGTCGCTAGCTACCGTTATACATGTCTATGGTCGCAAGAGGTTTCTGCTTTCTGGGAGGGGGGGCTAATATGTTGGCTAATAAGCCTGCTTTGTTCAACAGAGCTTCGACCAACATTACGATGAGTAGTTAACGCTAACCAAACAGCTTGTTAATAATGCAGTTAGCTAACGAGATAGATATTAAACATCTTTAGTAACGTTAACTATTCGTGGCTCATTTATATGAATTTGTAGTAACGTTAGGCTGTGAGGCGATTTTAACAAGATAGCCGCTACGTAACGTTAGCCTTCGACATTAATCTGTCTAACACAACGTTACATTGCAAAAATCACCATAGTTCATTCTATCAGTCTAACATCGACATTCCAGGGAGGCTATACCTGTAAAATAGGCGACGGTTATCACTGTGGCCATTTCCATCACGATTTCTCATTATTCAGGCAACACTTCACGCTATTATTAGCCGGGCAAGGACCGCCAGTTCACGGAAGGCTTTTCACGGAAAAGCGGTTTGGATGACCGACTGCAATACCACAGACGGTAAATAAACAAACAGGTGCAATAATCATTATTTAAGTATGTGAATGTAATCATAGCATAGGCGTATTCAATAATTTATCGATGTATTTATTGTTTTGATTTCCACATAACATCAATTGTTCTCACGACACCCACTCCGCAGTGGTTCTGGTCGTGGTTCTAGATTTACAGCAGCAGCTGTAAAATTACTCTGCAAAATTACTCTCTGCAAAAGGCACAAAATGACCACCTTCACGTGTCACCACATGTCACGTTGGCCAATCAGAGAAAAAACTAGTGGGCGGCAGTGTAGTATAATGGTTAAGGAACTGGCCTTGTAACCGAAAGGTTGCAGGTTCAATTCCCAGGTAGGACACTGCCGTTGTACCCTTGAGCAAGGTACTTAACCTGAATCGCTTCAGTATATATCCAGCTGTATAAATGGATAATATGTAAAAAATGCTAAAAAGTTGTGTAAGTCGCTCTGGATAAGAGCATCTGCTAAATGCCTGTAATGTAATGTAATGTTATAGAGTTCTGTGGGGAGCACACACGTAGCGTCTCATTCCTTTTCCCTGCAATGATTAACTGAATGATACACGAGAGCTTTGATACTGAACGTAAACATTTTAAATGCAATTATATTCGACACCAAACATTTTATATAAGGTTGCTGAAACATCTACAAACCCGAGACATCTACATGTGCAAGTCTTCCACCAGACAACCGTTTATTGACTACTCCGGTGAGTTTTGTCTCATGTCCCTATGCTAGCTAGCTAGCATGGACAGTGATAAAGTTAGCTTGGAAGCTAACGTGGGTTACCTCCATGATAGCGTACTGTGCTTATATGATGAAAGAATGTGTTCACTGATACTGTTCTAAAAACCAATGCACAGCGATAAAAGCGGTGAGTTGCATTACAATACATGTGTTTCTGAATTAAATATGAACTGGAAAATATTATAAGCTTAAGAGTTGGACTGATGCAATCCTGCAAATGCTGCAGGTTGTTTTTTTTCCCTGGTTGGATCTGACTGCGACTTCGATAGCGAGCCACTGAGAGGAGCGGGAAACTGCGCATGTGTGAAGTGGGACTGAACTTTGATCATAAATCTCTGTTCATCGTCTCATCTTCATTCATCATCAGAACAACAATCGCTTTGCATTTCTGTAAATCAACTGTTTTGGCTCATTGAACTCACTTTTTCACCATTTTCATGTGGGAATTACATTTCATCCATAAAGGGGGATGGATATCTAGGTGTCCAAAAATATATTCAAAACCTCTCTGAAAATGAATAAAATTATTTTTGACCATTATAAAGCATATACATTTGCCCCTTATGATGGCTTCATGGATGAAAGCATTGATATCGCACAGGTTCAGTTCAGTGCTTATGATGGCTTCATGGATGAAAGCATTGATATCGCACATAGGTTCAGTTCAGTGCTTATGATGGCTTCATGGATGAAAGCATTGATATCGCACACAGGTTCAGTTCAGTGCTTATGATGGCTTCATGGATGAAAGCATTGATATCGCACACAGGTTCAGTTCAGTGCTTATGATGGCTTCATGGATGAAAGCATTGATATTGCACACAGGTTCAGTTCAGTGCTTATGATGGCTTCATGGATGAAAGCATTGATATCGCACACAGGTTCAGTTCAGTGCTTATGATGGCTTCATGGATGAAAGCATTGATATCGCACACAGGTTCAGTTCAGTTAAAAAAACCTGAAAACGCGAACTATTTGCATGTTTTTATAATATTAACAAATTGTCTAGTCGATATAATTTTGTTTGTGGTCGTCACCATGGAGACGCATTCGCAACATATGCTCGGGAATATCCGTTGGATCTGCAGCAACAAAGTTTACCATCGCTCTTCATCGGAGTTGAAGATGTCGTGACTGATCCGGGAGTGCAGGAAATCTACAAAAGGAAACCAGGGAATGGAAGGAGAAGCCCTGTAGCCTACTGACGAGAATGAGAACATTTCTGCTATTACTGATAGCCCACAATTACATTAAAAGAGTTTGTAGATGAGCTGTATTTAATGTCTAATGAAATACAATGAACAGCACCACCTGAACTTTGGATCATGAAGAAGCATGTAAATGAATTAACCAAGTCTATTTGGAAACATGCATGCACAACAGGCTAGACGCAAGCACATTGTAGCTGAAAGAAATACATACAGCCTAAATAGTTAGTACAGCCTAAATAGTTTGCATAAGTAAAATATGGAAATACAGTTACAAAGGCGTATTAGTATTCTATAGAAATACATTTAACGTATACATTTAAGGCTATTCAACACTGGCTTGTCGGATGCGTAACTCCAAGCTTCCATGTCTGGGCTATGAGATGCCAACTTCATAAGCACAGCATAATTCCTTCGCAGTTTTTTTTCCTGGTAGTGTAGCCTAACGTTGCCTGGGGGAAATCTTTTGGTACCGGACCATGTAGCTAGGTTTGGTTTAGTTTTCTGTAGTGCAATGGATGTAGCCTATAAGGCATGTTGATTCGCTTCGTAGCCCAGCTTGTACCTGCTTCCTGACTAGCAGCTGACTGACGTTTCTCTGGCAAAACTAACGTTGGCTAACAAGTTTAATTGGACAACGCATATTTCCCAGGAATCTTAGCCGGAAAGAAAACAATAGATACTACTAAGAAAGTAGCCTACCAGAGATTATTCTTCTTCTTATTATTATAATTAAAAGTGTTTGCAGTAAGCTACATTGTCTACAGAGTAGCGTCGTAGACTAGAGCCATGTTCCCGGGCTATTGTAATTTTTTAAAGTGACTAACCATGAAACAGATATGTTTGGAGAATTGGAGGTTTATAAATCCGATCTCTTAAGGAATTTCAGCTTATAGTAGGCTATCATCAATTCTTAATGTATTATCGTAAATTCTTAATTTTCCTAGTAGTTAATTTTATGGTGACATTGTGTTATGTGTGAAAAGGATAAACTGAACAGAGCTGAAGTGAAGAAATGAATGAAGTCATAATAAAGAAATGTTGGCCGAGGCGAGCGTGGAAGGTTCAGTTTGCACAGTGAGTCAGACATGACCGCAAGAGTGCAGCAGGCTCCACGCAGACAAATTTTTTTGTTGGTATTTGTGTGAGATTAAAACAGTAGCCAATGGCACAGTTATTTATAGATTTTTTTTTTTTTTTTTTTTACATTAATGCAACAACGCGATGGTAACCAAATTATATTCTGCATTAAAACTTTTTTCTTTGCTTGACAAATTGCCATGGGATAGCCTACCTGTTCCCATAATGTTAGCAATTGCATAACTGCCATGGTGTCCCGTGACTGAATTGTTTAACTAACAGGTTACAAGTGAACAGTTAATATCGTAAACATGTCTCTGCCTTTGCAATAAAAAAAAACATAATTGAATGAGAAAACCAGAACATGTGCACATTGTTTTAGTCCAAAATGAACAGTACCAGTACCAGGCGGGGATCAAACTCAGATCTCTCGCATGGTAAGCATTGACACTTACCAATATACCAAAGCCTGTTGGTACAGTCACGTGATATAGGCTATAGGCCATTTGTCAATGTCATTTGTTTCCATACTGCGTAACATTACCTGAAGTGGTGTCGTCTGACTTTCACCATTTCTCTGTAGCACAAGTGAAACTATGAACAGTTAGGCTAATATTGGAAACGTCTTTAGCCTTTGCAATAAAAATATGTTTGTTAATGTGAAAATAAGTGTAATAAACAAAAAGTATAGCAGTTGTACATTGTTTTTGTCGAAAATAAACTTGCACCCTGTTGGGCTCAAACCTCCAATCCTCTGTGTGAGATACAGCAACTCTAACCACTAGGCCACAGTAACTTCATGGAAAACACCCCGCCATATAGCCGTTTTGTCTGTGATTCTGCAATGTATCCAAATTAGTTTGAAGCGTTTTTATTGGTCGATAAGCTTGGAACCGGTTCCTGAAGGGTGCCCGGCGGCTGAGACCTGCGAGATCACTGGTAGCTCCCTCCTGAGATCTCCTAGTGGTGTTGAGAGCACTCACGGTTCAGCCCTATGAGCCTCTCGAGATGATCAGCATTAAGTGGTTCTCTCTTTTAAAGACGGCGTTTCCGCTAGCAATGGCATCAGAAAAACGCGTTTGGTGAGCTCTGCGCTCTCTCCATCAGCGCAGAGTGTCTAAGGTGGAGGCTAGCAGGCTCAGGGGTCACATTGCGGCCTACTCTATAGTTTCTGCCCGAAATCGTTTCAGCATTTCACATCAACTTTCCAATCAAGCTCGCGGCGCTTTGCCCCCCGCCAGGCGAGGACCTGCGGAACACACACGATATGTCCAGTGCGTGCGCTGCGATGTTTACGTCGAAGCTACCGCTTCCTCCAGACGTACAGGGAAACTCTTTTCTTTGCTTCGGCAAGACTAAAGGGACAGCGCTCTCGGCTCAAAGCCTCTCCCGACGGGTAGTGAAGGCAGTAGCCGCGGCCTATGAGGCTAGCGCTAAACCCTCGCCTATTGATATCCAGGGCCGATCCACCAGAAGTATGCATGGGCAGCCCTGGAAGGTGTACCTCTTAAAGAAATTTGTGAAACGGCGACGTGGGCGTCCCCCTGCACATTGTTGAGGTTTTTATCACGTCAATGTGGCGCCAGGCTCAACGGTCGGTGCAACTATCTTACCTGCAGCCTTGGCATCCATGTAAGGATGATGGTACCTCCTGACACTTTGGGTATCAGTCATCCATATTGACAACCCTAATGGTCTTAGGAACGAAATAGAACGAACAGTTACGACTGTAACTATGTTCTATGAGTTCCGGATGACCATTAGGGTTCATGGTCACTCGAGACCTTTTAAGGGCGAGAAAATTGTTCCGAGGACGTTCACAGTGCACGCTCCTCCCTTTATAGGAGGAATTACGTCACTACGCGGGGGTCATGTACCATGACAAATTCTGGTATAAGGGTCTCAATGCATCTGGCCCCAGAAGCCCATCCATATCATCCGGAACTCATAGAACATGATTACAGCCGTAACCATTCGTTCTGTGGCAATGGGAAGAAGAAAGTGCTTTTTATTCAACTATGGACTTTCAGGGCTTCTGTCATTGGTGGCTATCATTTTTGAGTTGCTTTTTTACAAAACTCATGGTAGCAGTATTACCCTCCCAGCGTGGGAAGAGGTTTAACGTTTGTTTTGTTATTTGTTTAACCTTTTTTTTTTTTTAATTTATGTTCAAATTCATATTTTCATTAAAATGCACAAGTGAATCTTTCTTGTGTTTTTTTCCCCCTCAACATTGATGACGAAACAAGAGCAGTGATTGCCTGATTACTATACTTGATTTGTACCGGTTAGGCTGCATCTTGTTTTTCATGTGTAAGCTTACTGACACCTTGATGTTTCATATAAAAAAGAAAATATTGCAATATTATTTTATTGACACAGCTTAATTCCATTTACTCCTCATGCCACATGACCCACTTGTTCAACATGGCAACCACACACTGGGGTATGTTGGATCAACGTGGCAACCACACACTGGGGTATGTTGGATCAACATGGCAACCACACACTGGGGTATGTTGGATCAACATGGCAACCACACACTGGGGTATGTTGGATCAACATGGCAACCACACACTGGGGTATGTTGGATCAACATGGCAACCCCACACTGGGGTATGTTGGAATACGAGGAAGGGATAGAATGGGTGGACAGATAGAGAGAAGGGGTCACAGTCATTGTATCATGATGCCAAAACTATAAGATCTGTAAGGTACGCCCCTATCCACGAAACAGCCTTGGGCCCTGGGACAAGTAACCTGTTGGTTCCTCAACAGTGTCATTATGGCCAATGGACTCACAAAACACATGTAACACTTGCTGTAACTACACTAGGGTGCTGAGGTATGTAAATACAAATGAATATAGTCAGAATGCGAGATAGATAAAGAATGAAACAAAGGTTATTAAATCTTGAAAAGAATGAAGTACATATTTAAAAGGATTAAATCATGAGGACCTGGGTTTTCATATTAATAAATGAATGAATGGTTTATGTTTACATCCTGCCATGAATAGATGGCCCATCCCATGTAGGCCTATACTTTTTTTTAGTTGTAATTCATACAACTAGTAGATAACAGGTGTGAACAATAGGTGCACCCTTCAATACACACTTTATCTTGAGCATCCTATTATTTGACTAATACTTAGCTTTCAAACCTCAATTAGATTTTATCACTGTCATCAAACTAAGAAAATCATAATAAATATAACATGACATCAAGTCCGTAAACATCATGAAAGTAGAGTCATGGCTCTACCTTGTAAGAAAGCATCCATGTTTGCAATGTAATGCTGAATTTGCCAAAGTCTTTGCAATCTGTTAACTGGGAGACGCGGTTGTTCCCATTACAGATATGCTCGGTTTTCTCATGTTATACGTCTCAAAAGAACTGAAAACGACACGCTCTGATGGCTAGCTCACAAGCTAAATCCATTAATAATCATATTGCAGCCTATGCAGTATGCACTGATCTGAACAGACCTACCTAACTTCAGCTAGTATAATGCAAGTAATAGCCTACAAGACTAGACTATAAATACCAACCCACACAGATAAAGCAGAGACGAAGAAGCTCGAGAATTATACATCATTTTAAATGCATTAAAATGCAATTACGAAATAAGAAAGGTATTCTATGAATGTACTATAACTATAAGTATAAACTATAAGTACAATACCGGCAGCTAGCTTACCCATTCGCTTTATTTGACCGTGAAATAAAAATGGTGGATCTCCGTTTTGTCTTGTAATTCATCGGAGAAAATCGTAAATTCACGTGGTGTGTAATCTCTGATTTGTAAAATAAGTACGAATTTTCGGGGACTGGAATTTCGTAGAATAGTCGCGAATGGGCTGTGAGACCAGGTTGTATTACGAGTCGACGTTTCAGATTGTGTAATAGGGTTAAAAGTGTTTATTTCTCAAACGGATTGTCCCAGATAATAAATGACCAATGAATTTTGAAAGGAACATCTCTATCTGTAAAACCAATGGTTGGATTGTATATTTATTTCATATTTAGCAGCAGATATTCATTGTAGAATACGTGGTACAATGAGACAATAATTTCACATGTTTATTTTGCATTTGAGTGAGCAGGGCTTTTCACTACGTTTTTGGCATACGATCAGGCAATTGTTGGGTTTATCTTGTTGCTATGATGGAATTCTAATTTTATATAATAAATAAATATATTTATGAACTCACACATAGACGCTATTGTCCACTATGACACGCACGGGTAGGTATAGACTGGGTGGGGGGGTGCTTGTTAAATGGACTTGCTACGGGGAAATAGTGACACTTAGAAACTCTGTATACGGCAGAAATCGTCATGAATCGTCTACCAATAATGTTAAAACAGAGTTTGTGATTTCCACTAATAGTTTGGCTGCAGTAGCAACAAATGTCTCAGTTGAGCAAAATGGTGACGCCGGCGCCATTATCACTATGTGTCTTCACAAAGGGGTTAAGACATTACTGCCATGGTGAAAATAGCTACTGCGTGTGTGAACCATATGAGGCAATCGTTTTATCTCAGTTACAGACAGCCTGACCTAAGCAGTGGTGGAATCAGGCCAGAAGATCATCTCATACCAGCAGTAAAATGGAATAGCAAGATGCCTTAAATATAATGCAGACATATTATACTTATACATTATACTGCTTAGGTCATGCTGTCAGTAACTGTGACAAGCTCAGCTTCGGTTAATGGTACAGTTTCCGGAAAAAAATGATACTTATTTAACTATGGAGCCGGTGTAATTTTGCGCCGTTTTTCGACTCCCCTGCAGAACCCACTTCACATAAACGCACTCGTCAAGCTACGCGACATGCTATGAACAGCATATAGCGCATTGTATTGTATAGCACTTTTTACAGAGAACTGTCACAAAGACGCTGCAGAGTAGGGTAATTGTTCTTGATTGAGGTTGACCATAAAATAAAGAGGTAAAAAGCAGGCAGATGGCGGTGTATTTAAGTGTCACGATTCAAAGCGACACCATAGTATGATATTAAATAATAGCATATTATTAAGAGACGTGATTAAGAAACCATAGGCTACTGTAGGCTAATTTTGTTGAGTGTCATACCTTGCACTTCGCAACATTTGAAAGATATCCCAAAGATGTGTTCAACATCGTTACTCTTTACATTATGGTCGACCACAATCAATAGAACAATCTACAATTCATGGTTCATAGCTCGTACCACAATCCACAGTATTATCGTTTACATTTTAACTGGAGAAATTAAGCAAAAGAAAGGCGCAGGGCGTTCATCTGCAGGGGAGTCGAAACACGGCACACCTGTACATATAGTTAGGCTACCGCAGCAATTTTGGTCGCGGTGTTTTACATTTTAACTGAGCGAAGCTGTCTGTCTCATAAGGTTACATGCATTTTTATACAGTCTATGGTTACATTGCCGTGTTACGCAATTTTTCTACAGTGTATAGCGCAATGATCTCTGGGAACGAAAAACACGTACAAGTGTGTATCGATGCACACTTGAAATTCTGGGTCTTGTCAAGTACGGAAGTCCACATAGAATATACTTGCTTTTTGCATACTTGCGGTTCGGAACGCACTAATGACAAACAAAATGGTGCTATGCGCACTGACTAGAGTGCAAGTATGCATAATGGACACAGCCTCTGTCACGGTCATTTGAATTGAGCGGTCACGTGGCTCAGTACACGCACCACACCGCACTCTAACCAATGGCTGTACTAGATTAAACCTCCCCAGGGTCCTAGCGCCAGACTTTCCCATGTGCGTTATGATTCTGGAGTGTCGATGGCGCATTTTGACAAATCAATCTGAAAAAAATGTAATGATTAAAACTAGTGGCTTAAAAATATTTAGGGGGGCTACAGTAAATTTTAGGGGGGCTAAAGCCCCCTAAAATAGGTCTGGCGAAGCCACTGCCATAAACAATTAAAAACAGAAATACATAGGCTACGGGAATCAGCCGAACATAAAAAAAGAAAAAAGACAATAATTTTTTGTTAGATTGTATGTATTTCTGTTTTTAATTGTTTATGGCTGTTATTATACGGCATTGTGGTCCCGTCTGTACTGAGAAGAATGACAATAAACGCAGCTGTGCGATGCTGATGTGGACTGTAATATTTGTAGTATTGTAATATTTGAAGCTTATTATGAATGGAAAGTGAAGCTTGTTTGAAAAGATGTAGACTACTCACTGTAGGCTACAAAACTCTAAATAGTAGGCTAGGCCAGGCTCAGTTCTAACAGAGGTGGAACGTAACAAAGTACAAATACTCTGTTACTGTACTTAAGTACGTTTTTTCACGTATCTGTCCTTTACTTGAGTATTTATTTTGTCTGGGACTTTTCACTTTTACCCACTACATTTTAAATCAAAAATCGGTACTTTCTACTTACTATATTTCTAAAACAGTGTCGTTATTCTTTGCAGCGTTTTTGAAAATCAACATTTTCGTCCATTCGTTTTCATTTATTTATATGCAAAGGAAGCGGAACCAAGTTGACCAATATGCGGATTACGCGCGCCTTCAAAATAAATAAATTAATTAATTAATTTAGAAATGCGCGTCTTCCTTCTTGGAGCGTTGCTAGGCTGCTCATTGCTGAGTCTCTTGCAGCTGAAAAGAGTGCAAACAGGGAATATCATTTGTTGCAGTGCAGAGAAATATTTAATTGTATATTGTTGAAGCCATTCACCATCCATGGTGAACTGTTCGAAATTCTTGGTACAAAAAACTATTCCTACAGATTACGCTGTCTCTTGTGCCTGCCAAAACAGCACGAGATCCTATCTTTCAAGAATTCGTCTTCGAATCTTAAAACACGTCGAGGTAATTTATTAAGTAACACGAGGCGTGCTAGCTCGCTACACTATGGATGTTTTTTTTCTAGCCAGATAACGTTGATCAGTGCAATTAGGTAATTAGGTGCTTTTCATGTTTAGACCAGCATGCAGTGGTCCCCCAGGACCGAGTTTGAGAACCACTGATGTAGATAACTATAACATTCTATTTTAAAATGGTTTCCATCAATCAACTACATCATGGGTAAGTCGTAATTGAGACATTATGTCCAAAATTCCGAACTATCCCTTTAAGTACATTTAAGAGCATGTACTTATATACTTTCACTTAAATATAATTCAGTCAGGCCACTGTTGTTCAAATAACTTTATTGACATTATGAAACAATACATTTTAGGTTTGGCGGTATGGTTCTGTTCACCAAGCCCTCCCGCCCATCCACGCGAGCAAGCATGGGTATGGCGGCGAGGGCAGCTGCACAACCCCAAAAACAACCATACGCCAAGTGCTGCCAGCATTGTGCACACGTGATGACCGTGCAACGACCCCTCGCCTCGGAGGAAGCCAATCTGTCCATCAGCTCAAGGCCCCCCCAATACCACACGATCAATGTCATGTGCACCAACGCCTGTTGGACTCCCCCGTGCGCCAGACGGAGTGCAGACCAACCCCAGGAAATCCATGTGTAGTGATGAAGAACAATGTGTGACCTTCTGGCTACCGATGAAGCCATACTGTCCTTCAGCACAAGGTCCTTCTAACGTTACATGGATCAGTGGCTATGTGCACCAATGCCCGTTGGACTCCCCTGTGCCAGATGCAGTGCAAAATAACCCCAGGAAGTTCTATGTGTAGTGATAAAGAACAATGTGTGACCTTCTGGCTACCGATGAAGCCATACTGTCCTTCAGCACGAGGCCCTCTAACGTTACATGGATCAGTGGTTATGTGTCCCAACGCTTGTTGGACTCCCCTGTGCCAGATGTAGTGTAAACCAACCCCAGGAAGTTCTATGTGTAGTGATAAAGACAACGTGTGACCTTCCGGCTACCAATGAAGCCATCCTGTCCTTCAGCACAAGGCCCTTTAACGTTACATGGATCAGTGGCTATGTGTACCAACGCATGTTGGACTTCCCCTGGGAGCCAGAACGTTAAATTAACCAGGGAAATTATATGTGTAGTGTGAAGAACAATGTGTGACCTTTCAGCCACCGATGTAGCCGTCCTGTCCTTCGACTCAAGGCCCCTTTAACATTTACATGGATCAGTGGCTATGTGTACCAACGCATGTTGGACTTCCATGGGAGCAAAACCAATCAGGGGAGTTCTATGTGTAGTGATAAAGAACTATGTGTGACCTTCCAGCTCTCGGTCCTCTAACGTTACGCGGATCAGTGGCTATGTGTACCACCGCCTGTTGGACTTCCATGGGAGCAAAACTAATCAGGGGAGTTCTATGTGTAGTGATGAAGAACTATGTGTGACCTTTTGGCTACGGATCAAGCCTGACATGCCTATGGGGGATAAGCTCTTCATCCCTTCAGGTCCATGCCAATTAATACCATACCAACGCCTGTTGGTCTTCTCCCTAGAGGTCGAGGAGGATGCTGTGCATAACATTGGCTTCATGGCGCCCGTATGCCTAGGGCCATTCTAACTACTGAAGTTGTATTTGTAGTATATGTATATGTACCAACCACCTAAAGGCAATTTCCGAAGCTAAGTTAACCATTTAAAGGAATTAGATCGAATGCTAGGCAGACAGGTTTGCAGCAGGGGCTGCATCGGCGCACGGTTTTGGAATTCCTGGAATTTAAATCGGGACGAGGCATCAACAATTTTATTGTCGAGCCCAGGTGAATGAACAGGGCGAAGCGTGAATTTTTTCATAACGCAAGTCCAAATCCAATTATGCATAACGCAATCCAGTCCAGGCCTCTACTAGCCTATTGATGAAAGGGACAGACGAGCGTCCTTTGTTAATGATGTTGACGGTGGCTTGGTTGTCGCAATAGGCCAAAATTTGTTTCCTTGGCCAGCTGTTTCCCATAGGATGCAAGCAACGATGATTGGGTATAGTTTGAGCAAAGCTATAAATTGAATATTGCGAGGCAGAGTTTGCAGCTCTTTAAGCCATGTTTCTGCAACCACAGTATAATAAAAACCCCCAAAAGCAATAGAAAGCGCTGCGTCGGTAAAGAATTTTAAAGTAGCTGATGTTTCGACGTAGTTGTTATGAAAAACGGGATGCCGTTTAGAGATGGGCATTCCGGCTCTTTTCAGTGAGTCAGATCATTTGCTCGGCTCACCACTAGAGCCGGCTCTTCATTCAGTAGCATTTCCGGTTTTTGAAGATCGGCCAAAGTTAGCGATATTTTGACCCATGATTGGTCTTAGAACGTCCCTGAGGGATAATTCGCATAGCAAGTTGAAATTACCCAATAGGGAGAGCGGCTCTTTTTTTATTATTATTTTTTAAAATTTTTAAAATTTATTTATTTATTTATTTATTTATTTATTTTTTAATTTATTTTATTTTATTTTATTTTTATTTTATTTATTTTTTTAAAGAGATTCTGCGTTCTCGGTATATTTGATAGCTTCCCGAATGCGGGCTAATTTATCCGACGGCTGAGAGCCTGCACGATTATCTACAATAATGCCCAGAAACTCGATAACACTAGGCCATTTAAAAGTTTCCTCGGATAGAGGAACGCCCATTTCATTAAACGTCTTTATTTATTTATTTATTTTAAACGGTGTAACGCGACGATCCGCCTGGGAGTATGGAAAATCTACCACTAGGAAGTCGTCTAGCAGGTGTAAGACGGGGCAATTGCAGTTAAGGAGAATCCAGCAAGTCTTCCGATAATGTATCGAAAATAGGGGGACTGCTAGCCTACGACAACCAAAAGTAAGCCTGACCGAAAAAGTAGGCCTACATTTTTTATTACCCACATGACACCGACAAATGCCATTGGGATGGATGGAGAGGCATGATTTTTTAATGCATCCGTTATGTCGGCTTTACCGAGCCAAGCTCCTTTACCGGCATGTTTGATAAATTGAATCGCGTGGTCGAGCGGTTGCGTAAAACAGGGAAAATGGTTGCGGGGGGATGATACTGTTAATAGCTTGGGCGTAGTTATTATGAGGGGCGGATAAGTCGATTAGGCGCTTTTTTTCTGAATATTTACGTGTGGCTGCTCCTATAAGATTGATGCGGAATATTGGAAATGGCGAGCTATCGAACGGGCCAATCATATAACCCTTTTCGACCTCTCTGGCAAGCAGTTTGTTCACTATTTCGGGTTCGTTTACAGCTGATTGAAAATTAGGGAAACCTGAGACTTTATTTTGGAAGGAAAGAAATCCGACTGAAAGCCCTGAATTAGACCAATTAATAATAATGGACAACAACGAGTTTAATGCTTCTTCAGAGCTTTTCCCAGCTCTGGGACGTTGACAGGCGTAAAAGGCTTTAATCCAAGTGCGGATATTCCAGCCCCGAAATTGGACCTCTTGCTCCACCTACCCACTTTGCTATAAGTTTAAAATCCATGAAAATCAACCATGCGTCAAGAGCATAATGTTGCATAATTAACAGAATTTTGCATCGCAACGTTAAACGGTCTGAAATTGATGATTTAATAGCAACTCACCATTATTAATAGCTACTAGACATCATTTATTGATGCTTATTATACCACGACATTGTTGAATACTCGGTTCTGATGGGGTCAATACGCATTCCAAGGTTGTGCATTGATTTTCACCACTGCCTTTTAACAGTGTGTCTTTCGTCCCGCTCGTGTCTCGCTTGCTTTCAACTTGGCTAGCAGCTAAGTCTCACAAGCATGCCATTCGAAACCTATGCTGTCCTTTAGTCAACAGTTGTGTTAAGAAAATTATGCATATTTGGAAAATTCAAAACATAAACCCACTTATACAACCGAAAAACACTTCCGGTTTCGATATTTCACTTTCAGCGGTCAAAAATAACTTTGGTCTAGCACTCCGCCAAAACGGGACGCACATCACTGGTTCTTTGCAGAGTGAAATGATTACACATGTGTCACATACTGACTGATCTACGGTATTCTGGTTTCTGTAGTTTTTGCGAAAATCAATGTTATTCTTTCGTCCCGTGTTTCTTTCGTCCCGGTCAACGGTAGGCCTAGTCTTCACATCATTACCAATTACACACGCAGAACTAGTTACGATAATAGTTGGAGCAGCAGTGCGTTAGGACGTGAACTATGTAGACTAAATCATTGTCACATTTGTTTATTTATTCATTTATTTATTTTCTCCCCACTTACATATCAGCATCCGTGAACGGCCACGAACCTCTCGTATCAGAAGCCAGCTCAATGAATAGCCTAGTTGGACCGCGTCCACGAAGTATCAGATCTCTTTGGTCTCCCACTTCCAGAACGAGGCAGCGAGTATGCGAACATGACCAACCAATATTCCAGGGCAGGGTGTATGCTTACCGTTTAGGTTAGCCCAAGGATCATATAAAGGTTACCGTGCGTTTTATACCTCTGAAGCCAATATAGTCTGTTAATGTTAGCTAGCAATCACAGTTTGAAGGTTTCGAATACAAGCGATAAGGTCCGGGTTTCACGACAGGACGCACGCTTTAAATAGCCAGTTTACGCAACGTGAATATATCGCCCTTCCTTGTCCGGGAAATGTTATTTGAATATCGCCAGTTTCCATAGCGGACCATAAGCTTAAACGACACTTGCAGTCACTTAGCTTTAGCAACAAATTCAGGAATCCCATTCGTTTTCGCTGACAGTGTGCAGTCATGCATGCAGGGAAGCACGTTTCGAATAACCGAATGTTATTTGAATATATATCGCCCTTTTATTTTGTCTAGCAGACCATAAAACTTAAGAATACAGAGCTTAACATCACTTAGCTTTTACGTAGAATTTGCAGGATTACGATTCTTTTTCTCCGGCGTGTAGTAGAACATGCAGGATGTGCAGCGCAGAAGATGTTTTTGTGTGCAGCGGGTGTGCTGACACCATGGTAGGGCGAGGCGGTTAAATAGACCGCCTTGTTATGTGAATGGACTGATGGGTGAATCGTCACTACTCAGCTGAGCTGTCAGCTGATTATCTATGGCCAGGTTTCACTCTCGTGACCTGCCTGAACTGACGCTATGCTCGATATTTCCAAGTGGTACTTTAACTTTTACCAGAGTATTTTTTTTACGTGGGTATTTGCACTTTTACTTAGGAAGGGGTTTGTGGACTTCTTCCACCTCTGAGTCCTAATGAAGATTATCAATATTCTGCACTGTTGCCAGTGAAAACCCATGTAAAGGGATAGTTCACCCATTTTGAAGAATTTGATATTGTTTTACTTACCCCCAAAATAGTATGTAAGGCTGTAGTGATGCTGTGCTGGTCTCATTGTTGTAGCTATCCTGAATTGGAACAAAGAATATGAACGGCCGATTGCTTGGCCCCTGGTATTGCTGCTTGCAGCTTTCTCGAGAACCGCTCATCCAATCAACTTCACACTCGACACTGCACTTCCTTGGGTCCTGAGCAATACACCTAGTGACTTTCAACTTCATACAGTGCCCGGTTGTTAAGGTTAGGTAATTAGATAATACTCACATGGCCTTCCTGCAGTTCCTGACTACTGGTACCAGTCTCTCTTGACCTTCTGCTGATGTGTTGTAGGTCTTCAAGTCAAACTCATTCAGGATCTCCTCTGACATCAGTAACACAAAGGCCAGAGCTGAACATTGGTCTGGTTCCAGCACTTTATCAGAAAGTTTTCCTGATCTCAGGGATTTCTGGATTTCCTCCACGAGAGAGTTGTCATTCAGTTCATTGAGACAGTGGAACAGATTGATGGTCCTCTCTGCTGAAGATTCCTCTCTGATCTTCATCTTAATGTACTGCACAGTTTTCTCAATGCTCTCTGTCCGTCTTTGAAAGAGAGCAGCAATGGGGTTTGTTCTTCTTCGGTCAGATCTGATCCCTAACTGTGTCAGTAGTCCTCTATTCTGAACAGAGTCCAGAGAGAGGCCAAGAAGGAATCGGAGGAAAAGGTCCAGGTGTCCATTCTTACTCTCTAAGGCCTGATCCACTGCACTCCTGTGTAACTCAGACAGCTGCACTCTGCTCAAGTGAAATTTTGACTTGAGTACATTTCTGTTCTCATTTACACATGAATGAAACACAAACAAGGCAGCCAGATACTCCTGAATGCTCAGATGCACAAAGCTGTAGACCTTCTTCCTATACAACCCACGCGCCTCTTTAGAGATATCTGTGCACACCCCAGAGTACACTGAAGCTTCACTGACAGCAATGCCACACTCTCTCAGGTCCTCTTCATAGAATATCAGATTGCCCTTTTTCAGCTGTAGAAAAGCCAGCTTCCCCAGTTTCAGGATGATTTCTGTATCTGACATTTTCTTTGGGTTTGTCTCATCAGTGCAATGATACTTCTCTTTCTTCAAACTAGTCTGAATGAGCAGGAATTGTGTGTACATTTCAGTCAGAGTTTTGGGCAGATCTCCGCTCTCTACTTCACCTGACACTGTCTCCAGAACAGTAGCAGAAATCCAGCAGAAGACTGGTATGTGACACATGATGTAGAGACTCCTGTATGACTTTATGTGTGAGAAAATTTTCCTAGCCAGGTTCTGATCACTGATTCTCTTGCTAAAGTAATCCTCCTTCTGTGGGTCATTGAACCCTCGTACCTCTGTCACTCGGTGGAAGTACTTCCGTGGAATCTGATGGGCTGCTGCTGGTCGGGAGGTGATCCAGAGGAGAGCAGAGCGAAGCAGAGTCCCTTTAATGAGATGAGTCAGGAGCTTATGCACTGAGGTTGGCTTTGTTACATCACAAAAACACTCATTGTTCTCGAAATCTAGAGGAATTCGATACTCATCTAGACCGTCAAAGATGAACAAAACTTTGACTTTACAATCAAAGCTTTTAATCTCTTCCCAGAAAAAATTATTGTCGATAGGAATTTCTGGAAATTCCTCCTGGAGAAGTTGTATCAGACTAAATTCTGTCTTCTTTAGATTCAGAACTCGGAAAGGAAGAGTGAAGATGAAATCAATGTCCCGATTGGTTTTTCCTTTTGCCCAGTCCACAATGAACTTCTGCACAGAGACGGTTTTCCCAATGCCAGCGATGCCCTTTGTAAGCACAGTTCTGGGTTGCTCTTGTCCAGGTAAAGGCTTAAAGATGTCTTTGCAGAGGATGGCAGTCTCCTGTGTGGTTTGTCTCTTGGATGCTCTCTCAATCTGTCTGACCTCGTGTTCATTATTGACCCCCCCACTTCCCCCATCTGTCATATAGAGCTCTGTATAGATCTCATTCAGGAGGGTTGGTTGGCACTCATTTGTTAAAGTTATGTGCTTAAACCTATCCTGAAGAATCGTTTTCAGTGCCTGCTGGGCTCCTTTTATGGATGCTTCTGAGAAGAGGAAAATCAGTGTTAAATCTTTCATGGTTGTGTTGCATCTGAGCACAACAACAGGAAGCTCAAACCCTTGCTTCAGTAGAACATACTTTGCTTACATGACTCATTGTGGAGTGGGTTTGTACAAAAAAGTCAGATGCATTATGGCCAACCAATCAAATTCAGCTGGCCTCCACTTTTATCACAGTTCATGTGCACTAAGTGCCTCCACTTTTATCACAGTTCATGTGCACTAATCGCCTTCACTTTTATCACAGTTCATGTGCACTAAGTGCCTCCACTTTTATCACAGTTCATGGGCACTAAGTGCCTCCACTTTTATCACAGTTCATGGGCAGTAAGTGCCTCCACTTTTATCACAGTTCATGTGCACTAAGTGCCTCCACTTTTATCACAGTTCATGGGCACTAAGTGCCTCCACTTTTATCACAGTTCATGTGCACTAAGTGCCTCCACTTTTATCACAGTTCATGTGCACTAAGTGCCTTCTCTTTTATCACAGTTCATGTGCACTAAGTGCAGGTGTGTCAGGTTAGCAGAGGTGGAAATCCAGGGGACATAAACAGGGTGGAAAATTTACTTTCTGACCTATCAGCCACAGTGGCTGGTAGATGCAAAATTTTACCAGACACCTTTTAAAAATATATATTTCAAATTACACTAAAATAACGTTTCAGATACATTATAGAAAATGCATACTCCTGTTTATAGCGCTAATAAAATAGTATTTATTATATCATGTATTCCAGGTTAAATATTAAAACATTGTGTATAAATGTATTACATAGCCTACCTAAGTACAAACCCCAATTCCAAAAAGTTGGGACAGTATGTAAAATGCACATAAAGGCAGAAAGCAGTGATTTGTAAATTCTCTTTTACATACGTTTAATTGAAAACAGTACAAAGAAAATATATGTTTCATTTTCCTATTGAACTCTATGGAAAAATAAGTCAGGGGAAACGACCCATAAAATGATCCATCCATATCTACTGCATATCATGACTTTTTTTATACCCAGTCATGATAGCATCACCTGTTAACCTGTGGAATGTTCCCAGTCTTTTTTTGCCCCTGTGTTGCAGGCATCAAATTCTGAATTAGCGTATATTTACAAGAATCAATAAAGTTGATAAGGTAAACATTAAATATATTTTCTTTGTCCAAACAACCCAACCAATCAGGCGAACTGACAAAAAGTCTGCTCTCAAGATAAGAGAGGAATCTAAAGAGGCAACAGAAACAAACAATAAGGGAAACAACCCAGAAGTATCGGGTGAAACGTTTGTAGGCAAGAGCGAGAAATAGAACAACAGAAAAACAGACTCTAAGCTCTCACTAAAAGCGGGAATACGTAGCACACTTTCTAAACGTACTGCTATCAAGACCCGCGTTGTTTAAGAAGCAGAAACAAAGCGTTCGATAGGGAGTACTGGTCCTATACCTTACCGGCTTGAATGTTAAGTGAAATAACATGGAAGCGCCGATACCGGAAGACGCAAAGTACAAATAGCCGGCGGAAACAACGAACAGGTGAAATCACTAAGTGCTGGAGTGAAACGAAAAACCGGCGTGGAATATGGAAAATCCGATAGAGTGCTTAATACAGGTAAAAGAAACGAACGCCCGCAGAGCGAGGGAAAGGCAAGCACAACCCATGACAGTAATTTACTTTAGGCATAGTTTCTGCCAGTGGTGCGGGTTGCGTAATACGTCTCCACATGTCAGATAAATAGTTATTAAATTATCTATTATCTAGATACTGTAACAACCTCATTCCCGTCCTCTTGTTCCCCGTGTTTTCCCTCTCCCCCTGTTTCGTGTTCGTCTCTCCTTAGTCCGTTTTCCCCGTTGCTGCAGGTTGGGCGTGGTTTCCTATTTGTGTCACTCTGTTTCACGCCACTCTTTTCAGCCTATCCCATTTCCCCGTTCCGCATGCATTCCACACTCTCCGCTCTGCTGATCACTCTCGCATGCATTCCACACTCTCCGCTCTGCTGATCACTCTCGCATGCATTCCACACTCTCCGCTCTGCTGATCACTCTCGCATGCATTCCACACTCTCCGCTCTGCTGATCACTCTCGCATGCATTCCACACTCTCCGTTCTGCTGATCACTCTCGCATGCATTCACACATGGCACATAATTGATACCAATTAAATGTTGTATTTAGTCACCCGGTGTTCTCTGTCCTGTGCCAGTTAATTAATGCTTGTTGTCTGAAACCTCTGGTCTTGTCTTGAGTCCTAGTAACCAGTCTAGTTGTAATTCTAAGTCTTGTTGGTTCCGGCGTTAATTCGCCTAGCTGCTCTGCTTAAAGTCGAAGTCTGCTCCAGTCTGGAACGGCATTTCCCGCTGTTCAAATTGATCCTGTCTCACTATACTAACCTGTCTGCTTGAGTCCACCAGCCTGCAGTTGTTGGTTCTCCCTGCCTGTGTTGCGGTGCCCTGCCTTCCACCTGACGTGTGTGCATGCAGCTTGGGCTTCTGTTCCTCCACTCTGCAGCGGTCCCCGCCTCCGGCTGTTGCTGCTGCTGCGGCTACTGTTACGGTGCGGTTACTGCTGCTGCCCTGCTGCAACGCCTGTGTCCTGCCCGGACTCCGCTCCACTGTCCTGCTCTCCTGCTCCCGCTCCCGCTCATCCCCTGCTCCACCTAACCGGTTGTCTGTTTCCATTACCTTCCCTGGCCTCTCCTACTCCTACTGTTCCCCGCAGCATCATACCTGGACTGTCCGTCTTAGATGTCCTCGCTTCAGGAGATACGTTTTGTCAAAGCCATAATTTATTGGATGCCTAGCGCTCTTCTGTCTGATTGTCTGTTGTAAGTCCAGTTCCGGCTTGGAACAATTGCTGCCCGGTTGTTAAGTCCAGTTCCGGCTTGGAACAATTGCTGCCCGGTTGTAGAGTCCAGTTCCGGCCTGGAACATTATCTACACTGTCTGAAGAGTCCAGTTCCTGTGTGGAACGTTAACCGTTTTTTGCCTTTCTCCCCGTGCTTCAGGACTTCCCTGAACAAGCAATAAAATATCGGAGTATTGGCATCTCTGTGTCTGAGTCGTGCGTTTGAGTCCAGTCCACATTCCGGGTCATAACAGATACGTTAGCTCACGTTTGCTGTTTTTCTGAATGGACAAATGCCAGCAACGTTGTCTGAAGATATCACTTTTACCTCAGAGCGTATTGGTCAGTTTGTTTTACTGTGCGACGCTGGTCTTGCTAGAATTGCTTTATGGTAAATCGAATGCAAAATCAGTTCCACTGTAAAACAGCCTCGCCTCTGGATATTCGAACAGGCGCTTTTTTCTGTTTCACATTTAGCCAATCACAGAAAGAAAACGAAGGGTTTTACCCAAGTTATTTTTTTTTCTTGCATCCACTTTGCTACACGCCACTGTGGCGGGAAGGTTTGATACATTTACCTGAAAATTCTGAAATCTACCCGCATTTGGCGGGTGGCGGGTGCTAATTTCCCACCCTGGACATAAAGTAAAAGTCCTGCCATGTGTTTCTTCCACCCATAGACTCAGCCAGCTGCTTTCACTAATTAGATATACCTCCTCGCTGAAGAATTATGTTAATTAGCAAATCCAGGTGATTGGAGCAAAATACTGGGGAGGAATTTTACTTTTTGTCCCCTGGATTTCCACCTCTGCAGGTTAGTAAATATGGACATATGAACAGGCGCTATGTTGCACATGATGACAGCTATTTATTTATCTCCTGAAACAGCGTCATAAATATGGCCCTTGATGTCAAGCTTAATTTATTACTTCATTGTAAATGTCTTCTATTATTATATTAAAAGCTTAATTGATTTTATATCTTGGCTCATGCAACTCTGGGAAATTAACATTTGCCTGCGACAATACATTTATTATGTATTTAAAGCTGTAATATGTAATTTTTTCATAGAAAGCAAACCAATGAACCAGTCACCAAAGATGTCAAACCAATGAACCCCTCAATGTGCTCCTAGTGCTACACCCCCAAGCAAACCAATGAACCGTGGCGTTTTTTTGGGCGTGTAGCTTTGTTTCGAATGGAACTCTGGTGTGTGAAAACAAACCAGTCACCAAAGATGTCTCCAAACCCACCAAAAAATGAGAAATAACATATTACAGCTTTAATATCAATTTGTTTGAATTAATTTGTTATTTGAGAAAAACACTTCCCATGGATCTTGCATTACACTTTGAAAAATGCTAGCCTACATGCACACAGATATATTCTAAGTGGGCTCTCGGTCCAAAATCCAAAAACGTGTATGTGCCTTATATAATATCATTCACAAAAAACAATTCCACTGTTGTGAAGTGCATTGATCACAAAGAATGACAACTCCTTCCTCACCTTTGTCATCAGTAGGTGGCTCTCTGTGGTGCTCGCCTATTGGAAGTGAAAGCAGGTATTTCACTGAATATTTTCAGAAATCTGCAGGAGTGTTTCAAATTGTCTCAGAATCTAAAGACCGTGTGCATTTGACCCAGGTCTGAGGTCTGATGGAAAAACTTGAAGGGGTTTCCCTTTTTCTTAAAGGGATATTTCAATTTGGTATAACATAAGCAATTTTGTGGAGCTTAACCCATTGTATTTGAATAGTGTGAATACTAGCACCATCAGCTGTCTCTGCTGACCATTAAAGGGGCAGTTCACTCAAAAATTTATTTTTGATATGTTTCTATATACCCCAAGTGCTATCTATCCATCCAGGGGGTTTCACTGAGAACTCGCTAGTTCTGTAGATATCCACTGCAACTCATCTTGACATCAGCCCAATAATGCACCTCAACAGAACAAAGTGTGTGGTGATCAAAACTCCAAAAATATACACCAAAGTACACCAACTGTGTATATCCACACAAAGTCTGAACCAAAGCACGCCAGTTTTCTAGGGCGTACTGTGTTGACATAAATCCCAGAATACTGTTCAGACTTTGTGCAGATATACACAGGTGGTGTATTTTGGTAGAAAGTCGTTTATTTATTTATTTTTTTAAAAGCGTGCACAACAAAGTCCGTGGACGTTCATGAGTAACTGTGTCATTATATTTGGAAAGAGACGTTGCTGTAGATATCAAATGTATATTTTTGGCGCTTTGACCGCCACAAACTTTGTTCCATTATACTGGGGTGATGTCAATTCAATTCAATTCAATTCAATTTTATTTGTATAGTGCTTTTTACAGAGAACTGTCACAAAGACGCTGCACAGGGAAACAGAAGGAAAATTGAGCAAAAAAACCAGGCCTTAGCCCCCAACCAGCAAAATGAGGTAAAAAACTCCCCGGTAGGGAAGAAATCTCGGAAGGAACCTGGCTAGAGAGGGGGTGCCCATCCTTCGCTGGCCGGCCCGCTTTAGACTAAAGGTGGACTGAATGGTAATAGTCAATTCAATAATCAGTTCAATCATCAGTTCAAAGGGGGCGGGGTGATGCATCTGGGACTCCGGTTGCGTGAAGTCGGGAGGATAAACCAAACCAAACCAAATTATGTGTCAGGGAAGGTGAGTTGCAGCAGATATCTGCAGAACTAGTGAGTTCTCAGTGAAACCTGGATGGACAGATAGCACTTGGGGTATGTAGAAACATATCAAAAACACATTTTTGGGTTTAACAGCATCGCCGTTACTCCCAGTTGTCAGGCTCCCAGTTCACTCCCATTCATTTTCTGGACCTTGCCGAAATTACTCGTCTTAAAGCACAAACTACTAGTAGTTTACTACGCCAATAACGCCAAAAGTTATTGTTTGTTTTGATATCTGATGTATTTTCAAGGTTATATTGTCTTACAAAAGAAAAAGAATATCTGGCAAAATGTTTTGTTATTTTTATTATGTGATGTAACCTTGCGCACAATAACAAAATAAATCTAACTATGGCTTGTTGTATTAGTATACAGTAGCCTATCTGAAAATAGTTCCTCTATTTTCGCTAACATAAACCCAAAAACAACTTATCAGCTCCCAAAAACTGTCATCTAGGTGCTGCAAATTCTATTATCATGGACATTGGCTGTTTTGACCATGCTGGTCCTTCAGCCCTAGAACCTGAGCCGACCAGAGGAGGATGGGTTACCCCCTTGAGTCTGGTTCCTCCCAAGGTTTCTTCCTAGTTACACCAGGGAGTTTTTCCTTGCCACTGTTGCCTTTGGCTTGCTCTTGTGGGGGTTTTAGGCTGGGTTTTTCTGTGAAGTGCATTGTGACAACTAGTTGTGAAATGCGCTATATAAATAAATATTGATTTGACTTGATCTTTGTTTCAGAAAAAAACATTACATTGATGTCTTATCCTCCGTAGTTAGTATGTGCTTTTAAACTATTCATTTTGGTGAGGTCCCAAAAATGAATGAGAGCCTGACAACCGGGAGGAACAGCGATGCTGTTAACGGTCAACAGGGACAGCGGATGTTGCTAGTATTCACGCTATGCAAATAAAATGGGGTGGAAAATTAACAAAATTACTTATGGTATACTAAAGTGAAATATCTCTGAAGCAGCTTTTAAAAAATAAATAATGGCATAAAAGATTATATAAAATTATACGCATTATACAACAGCCTTAATTTAGAGAATGTAGAGAACAATAACACAATGAATTGCAAATTTTCACCAGTCTCCATAAACTTGGATTCCATATTTCAGCAAGTGGAGACAAGGCTACATGGTGACTTACAGAAAGGAGCTCGCTGCTGATAACAAACTTCCCTGAACGGGAACCCTGAATGGGGCAGCTGTAGTCTGGAGGGGAACCCTGAATGGGGCAGCTCTATTGTGGAGGGGAACCCTGAATGGTGCAGCTGTGGTCTGGAGGGGAACCCTGAATGGTGCAGCTGTGGTCTGGAGGGGAACCCTGAATGGTGCAGCTGTGGTCTGGAGGGGAACCCTGAATGGGGCAGCTGTGGTCTGGAGGGGAACCCTGAATGGGGCAGCTGTAGTCTGGAGGGGAACCCTGAATGGGGCAGCTCTATTTTGGAGGGGAACCCTGAATGGTGCATCTGTGGTCTGGAGGGGAACCCTGAATGGTGCAGCTGTGGTCTGGAGGGGAACCCTGAATGGGGCAGCTGTGGTCTGGAGGGGAACCCTGAATGGGGCAGCTGTAGTCTGGAGGGGAACCCTGAATGGGGCAGTTGTAGGCTGGAGGAGAACCCTGAATGGGGCAGCTCTATTCTGGAGGGGAATCCTGATTGGGGCAGCTGTATTCTGGAGGGGAACCCTGAATGGGGCAGCTGTATTCTGGAGGGGAACCCTGAATGGGGAAGCTGTAGTCTGGAGGGGAACCCTGATTGGGGAAGCTGTGGTCTGGAGGGTGTAATCAAACTTGAGCTCCACTGTATTTTGTGAAAGGAGATATTATGTTGTGAGCAATGTAGGGCTCAGAGATCAGTGAACAGTCACATGCTTATCCCAGTTCTATAAGATGAATGGGACATACCTCCACAGGACAGATATATCTGTAACCTGCTTCAAGAAAGGACCTGCAACTTTTAAAATTATGTATTCTTATTAACTTAAATTAACTTTTATTTTTACACGCTGTACAAATAAACAGAAACAATAATGCATCTTACTATTTTTAGGATTGCTCTCCCATCTCTGAACAAGGTCATTTCTGTCAATTTTCTTTAAGATCTCCAATGTGAGCTTCACCATCTTGTCACCATAGGCATTCTTCATCAATATGACAACACCGGTCACATTTTTGTCCTCCAGTTCACTCCTTGGAATGGGTTTACATTCTTCCAGCACTCTTTCTTCATCGTTCAAATAAAATGTGAAATTTTCGAATTCTGCTGTTGTCAGTTCCTTCAGAATCTCCAAGATCTGGCCCGCCATCAGAGACACCTAAGTGCAGGGCATAAGGTAGACCGTAAATCAGGAGCTAATATTTCTGGATATTTACACTTGCAGGAATGCATGTTAAATGGAGTCTTGATCTCAAGGTCTTAAACACATAAACATGGTCTTTGTCTGGATGTTGGTCTTATGCAAGTTCTCTCTCTCCAGCATGTTCAAGATAATAATCACTCCACTACTTAGTCTGTGCCTTAATGTTGCCACTGAGGAGAATTTGTTTATTGCAATTTTTTTCAAATTTAAACTTACTGTCCAACCCGTGGCTATATATATCCCAATTCTTACTCCAATCTGGAATGTCCAACTGTCTGCAACCGCAGTCATGTTCCAACCACCCTACCAATTCAGGAGAGCTGGGACACCCACGGTTCTCCACCGAAACACTTGCTGGCCTACAGCCCTACAGCTGCTTGTTTTCACGTCGCAGACCGCAGCTAAGCTTGCACAGAGCAGTGTCAGAGGAGGGACCTTTCAGTGTTACGAGCGCCCTTCACATTCAGTCTTACGAGAGCCCTTATCAGCCAGCAGCGGTTGCACAAGGGCAATAAAACGCAGATCCCTGTCCGACTGAACCCCCCCATACCCTAGGCACCAATTGTGCATCGCCCTGTGGAGCTATGGGCCACAGTCAGCACTACACACGGTCCGGATTAGATCTAAGGCTGTGAGGCTCATCCATACACCACAGTGTGGGGGCTTAACTGAACGAGCCTTCCAGCAGCCCCGCAAGTTTCTTTTGTTGTTTATATTGGAGCGGTCTAGCCCATTGCTGCCTAGTGCCATGGCAATAAAAGAGGAAATTACAACTGTTCACCTAATGGACCCCCAAATTACAAATAATTTAATTATTATCTGTCTATTAATCCAAAATATAGCTGAATACAATCATGAATATCACGAACACCCATGAATATCTGCATAATAGCTATATTATCATATCTAGCCAACTTTTTTAAATGTTTATTTTTTTTTAGTTTTTTTTTTACCAAAGCTAACAAGCTCATAAAAAAGGTAAAGAGGAGAAATATTCCAAATATTGTTATCAATAACTTGTTGCTCTTTCTGTTCTTAGAATTTTACTGGGGGTATATCTTTGCTTTCTAATTATAACATTCTTCAACCCTCATCTGTTGATATTTTATGATGCCTTTTATTTCTGGAGTCAAATTGACCCCTAACCATATATGAAAATTGCGAATTCCATTTAAAGGTGCATACGAAGTCAAAAGAGCCCAGAAAAAGCAAAAGAAATAATTATTCCCACACTGAAATCAAAGTTTTATTAGCAGATATTCTGTCAAGGAAAAAAAATGTTTAGTATTGTCCGTTCTGGTGCCAAATGAACTGGTAAAGTAAAAAGGCCTGGCTAGAGATAGCATGTGCCGTCAATGCAGGATCTCCCGTCACACAAACTGTTATTCAAGCCTTTCTGCATCGGACGAGCGCATTGCTTCCATCTGCCAAGCACTAGGCTACGGTCTTCCTCTCAGCCTGGAACTAAATAAAATCTTATTCAGTTCTTCATCTTGTTGGTGTTCTGTGCTTGTGATATGTAGTTTTAAATCCCCTAACCCGTAGTGATGGTAAACGGCAATTTGACAAATATATTCTTACTGTAAGTCAGCCGTCTCTCACATCAGTGTTCTCTAAACAAGTGCCAACTGAAGTTCCCCTCAGAATGAAGCTGTCGTGGGTCCCACCAGGCCACTGATAAATCAGAATGCATGAACATACGCACAAAATACAAAAAAAAACATTTCGTACCTAAATTTCCACACATATTTATGATCGTTCGATGAATGAGGCCCGATGACTCTTAGTTGATCACCCACAAAGTGTGAAATGATAACATGTGCAAATACCTTGGCTGCACACACAAAATAACGCCCCTTATTTGGGATCTTAGTAAATCGACCCCTCAGTTTTGTGAATTTAACAGAAAACAAAAATAAATTCATGTTCTAATTGATATTCATAAACTGCATTTAGCAGCATTTTGAATTTAAGAACATGGTATGCATGGTCCTGAGCAGGTGTAAAGTTTGATTGCACGTAGGCTACGAACAAAACTCTGATGAAAACATTGATGAATGAATGCCAAAATACATACAAAATTGCTAATAGGAACGATTTACACGCATTCGTCCTGCTCACGTTTCATGAGTGATGCCCCTTGTATGGTCTTTTGACTAAATAAAAGCAGCGATGAATTTTCTAACCTATTGTGTACTAGTGTCATGTTATTGTGTAGGTCTTGTCAGGTTGTAGACAGGTGTTTATTAATGATTTAAGTAGATCTTTTACAAACATAATGCTGTATTTAAACAAATGTTCTGAGAAACTAGGACGTTTTCGGTGAAATGACATGAAGGTAACTTTATTAAAACCAATATCAAAGAACATTCTCGGAACGCTTTCACAAAACGTCCATAGAACCTAAGATAAAACATTCCAGCAACATTTTAAAAACTTGCCACTAAAAATCTTCCAAGAATATTTTGTAAAAATCTTCTAAGAATTGTTGTGTACAAGAATGTCCATGAAGAACTTTATAAAAAATGTTCTAGGAACATTTCTAAAAAACTAGCGAGTGAAAACCTTCTAAGCATGTTTTGTAAAAACCTTCTAATAATGTTGTGTCAAAACATTCAATTTTTGAAGAATGTTCTTGTAACTTTGGAAAAAAACTAAAAAAAATGTTCTGGGAACGCTCCCAAAACATTCCAAGGTAACGTTCCCATAACCATAACAGGAATGTTCAGGGAACGTTCTTGGAACCAAAAATTGTTAGCTGGATAGCTAGTGTTAACTAGTAGCAGCAGCTGACTTGACCATTATAGTTTTCCTAAAGCATCGATGCATAATTTATTACCCAACATGATCACATTTGTATAAAAAATACATTGCAGTAAGTTGCAGGGTTATTTCCCTTACCGTATTGAAGCTGGGATTGGTACAGCGTGTGGAGAATCTGGCTCAGCGAAGATTGACGAGTCCTTCCACTACCACTGCCAGTGATTTTTGATTGACGTGTCAGGATTGAAAATATGTCCTCATAATGCCAACATCTCGCATCCTTGTGGTTAAAGCAAAGTCGACTTACAATGTATTCAGAAATCAGGCATTTTTTGTGATAGTAAGGAGATCTTAGCCTGATCAATGGATTAGAAAAGTACATGCCCAATATATCAAGCAGTTTATTCTAGTAGCAAGCACATGTACAATTTATCTGCAATTAACATGTAATGTTAAAAAAACGTTCTTTTAAAACATTTTGTAACCTGCCATCATCAATGCCCCAACAATGTTGTAAAAACATTGCAGTCAGAGCATTCCATCTTTGTTACATTCGCATGCAATGTTACAGGGACATTCTTGAGAAAACAATTTTTAACCTATCATCAACATCCTGACAAACATCCCAAACATGTTTCACTCAGAATGTTCAATATTCAGATTCAAAAACATTATTGTCCATTAATGCGGGCAAATAATGGAAATATGTATTTGGCAAAGTGCACAGCTCGCATAAAAAGACAACACCCGAAGATTAAAAAAGTAGATAGTTAAATGTTAATGTCCACAGGTTCCTACTTGAATTGCTGTTGTGCTGACAGTAGCAGTAGAGATAAATTATATTTCATAACAGCACTTCCATGCACAGGGGACTCTGAACCTTCGCCCAGGGGGCATCATCTCAAAAGGGATATGAAGGGGCTGGGAAGCGTCATTCAGGATTTTGATGGTCATTCTGTTCACTGCTTTTGCATGGTGCTCTGGGGGCTGGGTCTGTTTGTAGCCAGTAAATTAGATTCCCTGGTTAACTACTCTGGAGAGCTTAGCTTTGCTCCTCACAGACAGCTAGGTGACAGAACCAGGACACAACATTGAAAGTTTCACTTTCAGTCAGTGCTTGGTAAACGCTGCTCAGGATAGGCCTACATGTACAGATAAATACTGCCATCTAGTGGTAAAAAAGAAACAACGTCTTAATACAACTAAATTCAATGCGTGATACTAAAGTAGGCCAAATTGCTGCGAAGTAGGCTAGCTCGTTACGACTGAAATGCCACTAGGTCGAAGACTGGGTGGATTGAAACTAGTTCGGGTTGGATTGCAAATTATGCAAATAAATTACCCCACCCTTTAGACATCTGTTTAGCATTTAGGCCAAAGCTATTTCGCGCCATATTTCAATTAATAAAAGACCACAACGAATATTGAACGCTCGACACACCATTTTAAAACCGACCACCGACTTTGACATAGTAATCAATCGCCTAAAATGGGCGGACAACGCAGAATCTGTAACAATAACATTTAACCATTTGATCACAAATCGAAACTGCTTCATATGAGAGCAAAATTTAAATTCTGACCTCACTGTCCACACAAGGCTGATCATGTCTAACATAACTGTTATTCTATCCATAAATCTCAAGGCTTTTATATGCCTATTATTGCTGTGTGGTAACATCATGGTAACATGTCAGAATAATTTTCTTTATTTATCTTTATTAATGGCCAGGCTAAATATTACACCGGATGGAAAAGCAAAAACTTTTCCGACAGAATCACAACTGACTGGCTGATCTAATATGGACGGTGTTTAATAAAGATACGTCAATTCAATTAATAAATAGATTAGCTAAAACTAAATCCACGGATGTTAATGCTGAACCATCACGATGTATTCGCCCACGTTACATTTATTTATCTTTACCTTCATACCAAGTCAGAACTCAGTTATCATTTTCCTCATATGGAGTTAAGATCAGACCAATAAGTAGACGACTGGATTTACGCTGGATTCACGTCTGATGTCAGTGCAAAATTAATGTCTGTTCGATACTGTTTGACAAAAAGTAAGTTCTGTTTTTCCCTGTTTCAGTAACAGTTGTCAAAATGTAGCCACTCTTTTAATCTAACGGCAGGGCCTGTGACTTCCGTCATCTCTGACGAGGTAAAAATGGTGATGAAATAAATTTTTAAAAAGAATACAATAAAAATAAACACTGAAGTAGGCTAAACGTAAAAACGTTTTAAAAGTTATTTTTTAAATGACTATTTGGTCCCAAGTGGGAAATTCAAAAATAGCCGAAGCTATAAGGCTACACCCAAACCCCCAGTTTTCTGTTTTACTGAATTAAGCGTTAGTGCGATGATACTTAGATTCCCGTTCCTCCCCACACCCCTTCACCTTTAGCTTCTATTCTCTCCACCCCACTCCACAACAGGCTACTTACTCAGGTCTTTAATTCAGGTTTAGTCCTTCTTTTACTTCCTGTTCTTTCTCCTCCGTCTTTAAAATGGCGTTTCAGTTTGAAATACTTCCTCTTTTGCAGGACTACCGCTTTTCGTTTTATAATCTTTTTACTGGCTCATATGTATAGAGGACAAGAAATGGCAAAATGAGGAATAAATAAATATTGCAATAATGGCTGCATACAGGCAAGCGATAGCCAGAGAACTGAGACTCTTGGCTAACTCAGCTGAAAATGAGGATCCAGACTTTGTGATGTTTCGTGTGGAGGCATTGATTGAGAGTTTGTCTGAAATTTCAGAAATGGTGGACTCAGAAGTGGATTACAGTGTACCACAATTTGGAGGAAGTGTCTCATCGTCTGTCAGTGTCCCAAACAGTTTCATCATCTTACGGCAGAGTTGGGCAACCTTCACATTTACTGCCCCCAGAGTCTTAAATGATACACTGGCAGGGTTGCCTGTGCGGGATATTGCCAATCTGTTTGGGACTGGTGAAAGAACAGTTCACCCCAGAATGGCAGAATATGGCATCAGGTGACTGTGCATCTGAAAATCGTGGCATTTCAGTCTTGGGGTTGAGTTAAAAAGAATAGGGTGCCCCCGACTTACAGTTTTATCCACTGGAGTCTGACAGATAGTGTCTTTAAAGCACCATGGGCGACAATATTGATGTCAATATTAATGTTAATAACTAACTATGTTGTATGACAATGTGCCACTAGCCTACTGCCAGATATTTGTGAATCCCAAGTGTATGATGGTCGCAAATCATTGATTCTGACCTCTGACCTAAAATCTTAAGGGTCTCTGACTTGTTCAACACCATTTAGGATGAGGAGTCGGGGCATACGGATTCAAAGTAAGTGAATCAGCCTACCCTCATGCTTTTACCTATTCACTTGTCCTGCTTAGCCTAGGCTAGCCTACTGCATGATCATGGGATGGATAAATCAAATGTTGTGCCTTGTGCCTCCCAAATCTGGATTACTGGGTAATTACAGTATCCAGTTACTGATTAACTACACTGAGTAATCCTGGTACCCTCCCAAATCTGGATTACTGGGCAATTACAGTATCCAGTTACTGATTAACTGCACTGAGTAATCCTGGTACCCTCCCAAATCTGGATTACTGGGTAATTACAGTATCCAGTTACTGATTAACTGCACTGAGTAATCCTGGTACCCTCCCAAATCTGGATTACTGAGTAATTACAGTATCCAGTTACTGATTAACTGCACTGAGTAATCCTGGTACCCTCCCAAATCTGGATTACTGAGTAAATACAGTATCCAGTTACTGATTAACTGCACTGAGTAATCCTGGTACCCTCCCAAATCTGGATTACTGGGTAATTACCGCATCCAGTTACTGATTAACTGCACTGAGTAATCCTGCTACCCTCCCAAATCTGGATTACTGGGTAATTACAGTATCCAGTTACTGATTAACTGCACTGAGTAATCCTGGTACCCTCCCAAATCTGGATTACTGAGTAATTACAGTATCCAGTTACTGATTAACTGCACTGAGTAATCCTGGTACCCTCCCAAATCTGGATTACTGAGTAATTACAGTATCCAGTTACTGATTAACTGCAAAAGACAACGGCAATGTGCATTCTAGTTTGACAGCTTATAGCAAATTGCCTTATAATACCAGCAGAATTCATTTAGGCCTGGCCTGTAGATTACATTTAACCAGCAATTTGGTTTTTATTGAAATTAAAAACCAGATTCCATAGCATACATCTAAATGTTCATGTACGCATTGATTCAATTTTCACTTGTGATCACCCTTCATCAGCAGGAAATCATGTTGAGACGGGGGATTCCCTCAGAGTTACAACATTACTCTCATATAAGCTTCTCCCTATCATTAGAAAAAAACCTTGCACTTTTGTAGCTTTATCAAAATAGCCTAACTTTTAGAGTCAATTAAGTTACCTATGTAGCTAGCTAACTGAACTATTATAGTATCTGTGTATTATCCAGGCTATCGCATTAGCCAACATAAAACCAGAGAGGCTAGCTACTCGCTAGCTACATCGCAAGCTTCACAAATTCTGTTTAGGCATTTTAGTGGAATAACTAATAGGCTCTCTCATATAAACATAAAAATTAACTAGGAACGTTAGGCTATATAGGAACTAGATAGGCGAGAGGAGCCATTAGTTACAGCAACTAATGTTCATATGTTTCCCGTTTTTCTACCAAACTAAAAGGTTTACAGTCATATTTTCAACCCAGTTATACCCATAATACATATACGGACAAGAATCAAAGCATGATTTTACTTGATACAAAGTCGAGTTGTTTTACACATATTTATTAGTCAACAGTGCTAGACTCTGGCTGGTCAAAATATGACTAAATAGTGGCATGTGTACAATGATGAATAGCCTACAAGGAGCACGCACGTTTAGTTTGAAATTACTTTTTTTCTAGTCTATGGTATGGATCCAGCCTAGCAGTAGCACATAAGAGCAGACCTATGGAGCAAACGCCTTCGTAGCTAACATTAACAGACCCTGAATGTTTTAACCCTCTAGAATGAGTGCTTACATGAACGTTAGCCTACTGACATTCCGGTAACTAAGTAGATTATGTTGTTACTGAACTTCCTGAGCTCAAGTACCAGTCCAGTAGTGATTGTTACAGCAGCATTAGAATGTTAACTTCTACAACTTACTCTCGTAGCGGTCATTTGAATCTTCTTGTTTTTTTCCTTCTCTTCTGATAACCGGTGGGGTAAATCCATTTCGTTTTGACAGCCGCCTATTCATTCAAACAAACAAACTGTTGTGCTCCAAACGCCATGGGGCCCCGTCTAGGGGGGTTTCTGAGAAGGCTACACACTGCACTGCCGATCGGATATTTCAAGGGGGTTCCCACATTTTTATATTGTCATTGCCGTAGGACTAATGTGATCAGCCTTTGGGGGCCCCCTCAATTCTCCCCGTCTAGGGGGGTTTCCGAGTACACACTGCACTGCCGATCGGATATTTCAAGGGGGTTCCCACATTTTTAGATTGTCATTGTCCTAGGACTAATGTGATCAGCTGTCAGGGGCCCCCTCAAAGCTCGGGGCCCTAGGCAATTTCCTGCCTTGCCTGTCCTCTTGCGTGGCCTCTGAGTAACCACAATGACCACAGACTCTCAGCCCTTAAAAACATTAACTTCAGTATAGTCAGAACCTCATGTAACCACACAGCATTCACATACAACTTCACACATCCACACAATAAAGCCCCAAACCTGGGGGTTATTTTGCCGGTTTTTCTCCCTCTTCTTCTTCTTCTTCCCATTTTTCCTGCCTTTGCCTCCGTACCCTCAAAGAATAATTCTCCCCATTGGACAACCGCCTTTAATCCGCCTATCAGAAGCTCTGTTCAAAATGGCCTCGTCGCTGCCTACCTACTACACCAACTGTGAAAGTGTCTGCAGCTTAGTGGTTACAGTGCTGCTCTAGCATGTAGCAGGTTGGCAGTTCAATTCTCACCTGATCCTAACATTTATTTTCCGTACACAATTTCTGGTACCGCAACACAAAAGTCTTATTTGGTCTACTCATTTCTGTTAAATTGCTTTGACCTTGCGGTCAAGATCTTGCTTTTTCAGGAACATGCGTGAGGTCAGTGGTTCGATCCCCCGCCAGGTACCAAAGTGTCATTTCATTTTCGACTAAAACAGTACATGTATAGTTTTTCTCATACAAGAATGTCATTTTCACATTAAAGAACATAGTTTTCTTGCAAAAGCTAATAAATTGAACAGTATTAACTGTTCACTATTTCACTGGTACTTAAAAAGAGGTGAAAGTCACCCAACATGGTCTGGTAGCCTAACGTTTGTCTACTCGCTACCAACACAAGAATTACCGCAGGTTAACGTTTACGCAGTACAGGAACAAATATATATCATTTCTGAGGTGCAGAAAATACAGTTCTAACGCAAAATATCATCAGGGCCCAGTTGTTCAGAAGTAATCTGATCGGATTTCGGCTATCGGATTGGATCAAATATTGAAAATGGGTTGTTCAAAAGAAAAAAAAGATTCTGAAATCAGATTAGATCACGTAATCCAGTCTTGGTCTTGATCTGGATCAAACCTTCAGTATGTGTTGTTCAAAACCTTTTAGTAGGATTGGGATACCTTTGATCCAAAAAGTCAGGATTATCCTGATCCCAGCAGAAGGGTGGATTCAGGGTGGATTTCAGGAACAAAATGCCATAAAACTTTAAAATTGGTCAAATAATACAACATTTGTATCATGTAGTATATACACACACATTTATTTATATTTTGTACTTGATTTGTTTAACCGTTACAGTGAGAAAGTAGATAAAGTAGACATTAGGCTACATATTAAGCCTTTCAGTACAGTAAAGTAAAAAAAAAAAACCTTTACAACATGGACATTTAGCCTTTTTATGATGTTCAAAATATCCACAATGTATTTGTGAGTAATGTATATTTGTTTGTTTTTATTTATTTGTTGTGGGTCAGATGAGGGGTCTGACTCTTTAAAAGAAATTGAAAATGGAAGGGGATGTTTGTATTGTTTTATTGTGCCGTTTTCTGTCTCTTCAAATAAAATTTGAATTATTCTACCTGTTGTTCTTTACATAGCTAGTAGCCTACATTGTGATATGTAGTCCCATTTAGAGCACTGGTAATCCGGATTTGGTAATCTTGAAGGGCCAGTTGTTCAAAGGTAATCTGATCGGATTTTGGTGATCGGATTGGATCAAATCTTGAAAATGGGTTGTTCAAAAGGGAAAGAAGGATTCTGAAATCGGATTAGATCACGTAATCCAATCCTAGTTTAAATCTGGATCAAACCTTCAGTTTGTGTTGTTCAAAACTTTCCTGTGGGATTTGGATAACTTTGATCCAAAAAAACAGGATTATCCTGATCCCAACAGGGGGTAGGATTTCAGGGTGGATTTCAGGGAGAAAATGTAGTAAAACTTTAAAATTGGTCAAATAATACAACATTTGTATCATTTAGTGTATATACTTTTATTTATATTTTGCACTTGACTTGTGTAACTGTTACAGTGATAAAGTAGATAAAGTAGACAGACTACCAATTAAGCCTTTCAGTATAGTAAAGTAAAAATAAAATAAAAATGATCCCCCAAACAGATTCCAATAACAAACAAAAATAATATATTACATTTTTCTGTCATCATCACTGTATATTCATTTCAAAGAAACAATCATCAGAGATGAACCTGTCAAAAATAATTTCTAACAATTGCATCCCTCACTACACGTCCAGTCAGTCCCTCATTCTGACTGAACGGCAGAGGTTGGTCTGGTTCTTCATCAGGCTCAGGTGCATCATCAACATTATCACAGAGAGGGACATTGCGCCTGGAAGCTATGTTGTGCAGGACAATACACGCAAGTATTATGTTGCATGCTCCCTGTGGTTCCACTCGCAAGTAGTAGGCATGCAAAGCGTCTCTTCAGAACTCCATTTAAACGCTCAATTGCACATCTTGTTTTGCAATGAGCAGTGTTGAAGCGTGCCTGTGCAGGTGTGGTTGCTGCAAGAAAAGGAGTCATCAGCCATGGTAGGAGTGGATAGGCACTGTCTCCTAATATTATGCCATCCGGTCGGTTGGTTTGGAGCTCTCTGTATAAAGCACTTTCCCTCAGGATACGTGCATCATGAACAGACCCAGGCCACTTCACAACGCAGTTTGTGATGATGAGGTCAGCGTCGCCCACAAGTTGGATGTTGATGCTGCGCCTCCCCTTTCGGTTGATGTACTCCCAATCCCTCTCATGAGGTGCTTGTATATGCACATGAGTGCAGTCAATAACCCCAATAGTATTGGGCATGTTCCCCAAAAGAAAAAACTTGTGCTTGGTCTGGGCAATCTGGTCAACCTTTGGAAGTGAAACAAACTGATTGACCAGGCTGGCCAATGCAATTGACACAGCTTTCACTACATCACTCACAGTTGATTTGTCCACTCCTATATTGTCACCAACTTGGTAGAAAGTCCCAGATGCATAGAAGCGCAGAGCAATGAGGACCTGTTCATCCACAGACAGACTGTGACTCCTTCGGGTTCTCCGTTGAAGTGTTGGCCTGACAAGGTCTGCAATGTACTTAATATCAGCATTCCCAAAGCGAAAGCGAGCATACAGTTCTTCAGTGGTGTATTGCTCCAGTGGTTTTGCATGCTCAACATACACCCTTTGACGGTATCTTCTTCCACCAAAATGGTGGTAGCGATGAACAATACCTGCCATGCCAGTGCCTCTCTGTTAGTCCTCTGAGAGAGGCTGAATATAAGATAGCTGTCAAATACCCACCCACTGATTAGCTGATGTGCTTTGGCTTGTGTTCAAATAAACCAATCATGCCCAAGGCCTATAAATAGGCTACTATGTTCACTACAACAGATGAGGTGGAACCATGGACTCAAAAGGACCTAATTTCACTGTTGCAGAAACCAATGTACTGCTGGAGGGTGTTAAGTGCCATTATGCCTCAGTAGTAGGAATTTCTGTTGCAGGTGGAATGGTGACTAACAGAAGGAAGAAAGACATTTGGGTTGAAATCACCCAGAAGGGGACCTTGGAGCAAGTGAAATTCAGATGGAAGAATCTGAGAGCCAGAGCAACAAAGGACCTTGCTGAAGCAAAATATACCCAAACAGGCAACAAACCCTTTAAGAAAGGTGAATACTCAGATGTGGTTCTGGACATTATTGGAGGTGAGAACTCTACAGCTCTGCATGGGATTCAAGGTGTTGTAGGGGATGGTGAGCCTACGATTGTAGAGGACAGTGAGCCAGTTCCTGATAATGCAGAGGAAACATTTATTCTGGATCTCAGCCCTTTTACTGAAGAACAACCTGGATCCTCACTGGTAGAGCCAGCAGTCACAGGAGCTCAGAAAAGAGGCTTGAAGCATCCTTTGCCAAATAATGATGATGCCTATGAATCACTTGTTAAACGAGAAACTGAAAGAGCAGAAGCACAGATACTCCTGGCAAAGGAACAAATCAAGCTGACAAAACTGCTGCAAACCAAGGCGAAACTTCAGATCCGCCTCCTAAAAGCAGGGATTGAAAATGCTGGTCTCTCCTCCTCAGATGAAGAAGAACCCTGAACATTCTTTATTTTGTTAACTATTGGACATTTAGCCTTTTTGTTAAAATTTAAGACGTTTTCAAAATATCCACAATGTATTTGTTAATATTTGTTTTTTATTTGTTGTGGCTCAGGGGTCATAAAAGAAATTATAAATGGAAGTGGATGTTTATGTTATTTTTGTATTTTGTCTCAAAATAAGAAACACTTAAAATGACCATGTTGGCTCTTCTACCTGTTCTTCTTTACATAGCTGGTAGTCCACATTGTGATATGTTGTCCCATTTAGAGTACTAGTAATCCGGATTTGGTAATCTTGAAAACTGTGTATCTGGATCAGGGTGATCCAATCCAATGTTGCTTTGAAAAACCGGCACAAAAGTAAAATGGATTACCTAATCCTGGATAGCAAAACATGGGATTTCCAAATCCGGATCATTCTGATTCAGATTAAACTTTTTGAACAATTGGGCCGTGGTTAACATCGCTTTGTTGTATTAATGTAAATAATTCTATAAATAACTGTTTCAACAAACGTTTGTTTCAAACACGGTCACTAGGCTACTCTCAATCTCACACAAATGCCGATAAAAAACTCTCTGTGTAGCCTACTTTTGTTCTGCTCTTGTGGTAACTGTGTCAGACTGTGGAGACTGAAGTTTCGAGTCTTGTCTCGAACAGGATTTCTTTATTATTTCTTCATTCATTTGTCACAAAAAGTATGTGCACTTCTTGCAAAATATATATATATACATATATACACTACTCACAAAAAGTTAGGGATATTTGGCTTTCGGGTGAAATTTATGGAAAATGTAAGTTCACGCTACAGTGATATTATACGTATCATGAAAGTAGGGCATTTAAGTAGAAGCATGCAATGGTGATTTCCTCATCTCAAACAATTTATTGAAACAAAAGCCAACAACAGTGGTGGGTATACCACAACAAAAATGTCAATGTCTCAATAACTTGTCATGTGCCCTTGAACATCAATTACAGCTTGACAACGACGTCTCATGCTGTTCACAAGTCGACTTATTGTCTGCTGAGGCATGGCATCCCACTCTTCTTGAAGGGCGGCCCTCAGGTCATTGAGGTTCTGGGGTACAGAGTTACGAGCCTCTACACGGTGAGTCAGCTGATCCCATAGGTTTTCTATGGGATTCAGGTCTGGAGAAAGTGCAGGCCACTCCATTTGAGGTACCCCAGTCTCCAGCAGCCTTTCCCTAATGATGCGACCTCGATGAGCTGGAGCATTGTCGTCCATGAAGATGAAATTAGGCCTGTGTTGTTCATGCAGGGGCACAATGACTGGATTAATGATGTTATTCAGGTAGTATGGGCTTGTCACTGTACCATTCACAAAGTGTAGGGCAGTTCTGTATTGACTAGACACACCTGCCCACACTGTAACACCGCCACCACCAAAGGGTCGTCTGGTGACAACAGTGGCTGATGCATAGCGCTCTCCTTGACGTCTCCAACATCGTTGGCGGCCATCATTTCTGCTCAACGTGAATCGACTTTCATCAGAGAACAGCACTGAGGCCCACTGGTCCCTCGTCCAGCGTAAATGCTCCCTGGCCCATGCAAGACGATGACGCCTGTGCCTGGTGGTGTGGTCAGGTACCCTTGCAGGTCGTCTAGCACGCAGACCACGCTGATGTAAACGGTTTCGAATGGTCTGACGTGACACTTGGGTGCCTCTCACCTCCCTTAAATGTGCCTGGAGTTGAGTGGCATTCATCATCCGGTTCCGCAGGGCACTGTTCACAATGAAGCGGTCATCAGTGTGGGATGTGGCCAAAGGACGTCCACTTCTATGCCTTTCTGTGACTCTTCCAATCTCTCTGTATCTCTGTTGCAACCTGCTGATGACACTCTGTGACACTCTAAGCTCAGTGGCCACTTCCCTCAGAGAACATCCTGTTTGAAGCCTCGCAATGGCGAGGTACTGTTGATCAATTGTTAGGTGTCGTCTTGGTCTCATGATGTCAAAATGTGAACAGCATGATGAAGAGGACTGTTTAAATACCAATTCTAATTGAACCAGGAAATTTATTGGTCGATTCATGGATCAAACACCTGTTGTGAATTTTGCCGTTCAGCTCCTTGTTAGAGAACAGCAAGTTTTGCAAAAAGTACTGAAACATTGAATAGTTGGACATGTGCATTCAAAAGTTTAGAGAAGGTCAAATTAATTTCACCTGTAAAGGTTATAGTGCATTTTAGGTTCATCCTGAAATTTCACCCGAAAGCCGAATATCCCTAACTTTTTGTGAGTAGTGTATATATACTTGCAAAATACTCTAACGTAAAAGTTTCACAGTGGCCATTTCCATCACGATTTCTGATCATTTAGGCTACACCTCACGTTAGCTAGCTGCGCAAGGCTGGTTCAATAGTCTTCCTGCAGACATCCACCGTGAAGCCCCAGATCTCAGCGTTGATCTGGAAGTTGTGTAACATTGACGTAGAGGAACGGAAACTCCGAATGATACAGTGTTGCTTATTGCATTTAAGGTGTAACAACTCCGCTCTCATTTAAACTCTGAATAACAATGTGATATTTGATTACTGCTCTCATTTAAACTCAGAATAACACAGTGTGATATTAGATTAGTTCTAACGTTACTTGTCAAAAAAAAGTGATTAGTTCACATTGCCGATGATTCGCGATAAACTTTTAAGATGGAACAGGAACTCTGAATACAATGTGATCGAATAGAAGAGAATGTACTGTATTCATCCCCAAAGATGAATGATTGCCACTAGCAATGTACATACAATGGACAAAAAAAAAAAGAATAATTATTATTATACACACTAATATACTATGACAATGAATAGGTCTGCCAACCTACTCAATGATGGTCAATATCTTTCTTTAGTGTACTGTGTGCGTACTGATTAAAGCATCTATGTAACGTTCCGTTCCCATCCTGTTTGTTCTCCGTGTTTTTCCCTCTCCCTCCGTGTCATGTTTGACTTCCATTGTCTGTGTTTTCCTCCGTGCTGCAGGCTGGGCGTGTTCCCTCCGTTTGTACTACTCCATTTCGCCATCTCCTTTTCCCATTTCCGCATGCATTCCTCACACTCCGCTCTGTTCAATCACACATGCATACATTCGCACGCTTTCCTAATTGATACCAATCACACTCCGCTCTGTTCAATCACCCACGCATACTTTCGCACGCTTTCCTAATTGATACCAATTACACTCCGTATTTAACTCACCCGCTGTCTTCTGTCCATGCCGGTTCGTTAACGTTGTTTGTTTGAAACCTCTGTCCTTGCTATTTCGTGTCTTGTTCTAGTCTCACAGTTTGGTTCCGTATTGGTGTTCGTTCACCCTGCTGAATTGTGTAAATCTTCCGCTTCCGCTCCTGTTCATCCTCTGCTCTAACCACCCGGTAGCCTGTTACCAGTAACTCCCCTACTGTTCCTACTCCTACCATTCCTGCATAACCATAACTGGATTGTTTGTCTTTTATGTCCTCCCTCGCTTCAGGAGACAAGTTTGAAGCTTAACTTATTGGATGCTTAGCGCTCCCACTTAATGTCCTGTCTGTCTAGTCTGTCCAGATCCGCCAAGGTCCAGTTCCGGCTTGGAACATAATCTCCTCTCTGTAAGGTCCAGTTCCGGCTTGGAACAATTACTGTTTGATTGTGATGTCCAGTAAGGTCCAGTTCCGGCTTGGAACATAATCTCCCCTGTCTGTAAGGTCCGGTTCCGGCTTGGAACTATTACTGTTTGATTGTGATATCCAGTTCCGGCTTGGAACATAATCTCCCCTGTCTGTAAGGTCCGGTTCCGGCTTGGAACTATTACTGTTTGATTGTGATATCCAGTTCCGGCTTGGAACATAATCTCCCTTGTCTGTAAGGTCCAGTTCCGGTTTGGAACTATTGCTGTTAGATTGTGAAGTCCAGCAAAATCCAGTTCCGGCTTGGAACAACCTTACCCGGTCTGAAGAGTCCAGTTCCTGTGTATCACTAACTTGTCTGGTTAATTCAAATTCAGTTTAAGAAGGGATTTAAAAGAAATTACTGATGTAGCAAGCCTGAGCTCCTCCGGCAAGGCATTCCAAAGTTGAGGGGCCCTAATAGCAAAGGCCCGGTCAGCCTTTGATTTTAGCTTAGATTTCAGAGTGACCAGAAGTTTCTTTCCCGAGGATCTCAGGCGTGTGCACGGGGATAAAAGGTCTGCAATATACTCTTGAAAGGATCTCAGTTTTCTTAAGTAAAATAGCCTCTTTTGAGCTTTCTTAAGAACAATGGTAGTATTCTCCTTCCATTGTAATTTGTTGTCTATAACAGTGGTTCCCAAACACCGGTCCGTGGACCGGCGCCGGTCCATAGAAACATGTCCGCCGGTCCCTAGCTGTAACGTTAGTAAATTCAGTGCTGTATTCATTCAGTTTCTCAGAGATAAAAGTGCTGCCACCACGTGGATTGTGTGTGCAGCAACCATATAAGTATATTAATAATAACTACTAACATTACTTATATAATAAATATATTAAACATGATTAAATATTACATTTACAGTAGCGACCTAAAGATCCCACGTAAACAGCGCAACAGCGCCGCTAGCTAACGACAAGTACAGTAAACAGTGTTGTTGCTATGATACACACCGTACTGTGAAGCACCACTTGCTAGCCCAATTCCATGGCACAGCTAACGTTAATGTTAACATAGCGCAGAAAATGTCTAACATTAATGTTAAACAAGCGTCTTTAGATAGATTTTTTGGAACTAAGAATAACGAAAAGGAAAAAGAAAAGAACAGAAGCACGTTGACAATTCAGTATGAAGTACAAGTTAATGAACGATGCGACGATGACGAGGCGGGTGCTCCAAACGAAAAAAGACGGCGCCTCTCATTTAATAGGAAGTACAACCCTTCCTATATCAGATTTGGATTTATCCTCCATGGAGATGAAGAGGCACCGAAACCTTGTTGTGTTGTGTGTGGGGAAAAGCTTTGTAACGACGCCATGAAACCATCAAAACTAATGCGGCACCTGAACTGCAAGCATCCAGAATTAGCGGGCAAACCAGTTGAATTCTTTGAGAGGAAGCGAGACGAATTAAGGGGACAACAACAAGTGTACCCCAGGGTTACACAATATAACGGGGTGAGGGTGAAACTGATTTTCTTGAGTAAAATGTGAACAAATTGATCGTTATGTTGTACTATTATTTGTTAGTACATTTGATTAATTAAAAGGCACTATTAACATTTCAAAAGCATGGGAATTGTATGCAGTATAATAATTTTGTTATTGACATTCTAGTCAAACAATTGATAGTTATATTATTATTTGATAGTACCTACATTTTATTAATTTAAAAGCACCATTATCATAATAATTTAGTTATTGATGGTTTGATGTGTTTTTGTGTAATGAGAGCGGAGTTATTCTCATATAAATAATAGCTATAAATATTCCTCACACTATTCTGGAATGATGATTATAAAAATTTAAAAAAACTACAATCACATAATGACGTTGTGCTTTATCCAGTGATTCCATGAAGATACATTGGGATATTTAGCTTGTTAAATAAACTGCTAACAGTTAAAAGTATAATAATAGTGATAGTAATAGTGTAAAAGCATTTTATTATAGTTAGTCATAATGATGTATGATGCATGCTGTTGATCTTAAAATGTGTGGCGGTCCCTGAGACTTTGAGACTAGGAATTGCCGGTCCACAGGCTTAAAAAGTTTGGGAACCTCTGGTCTATAACAACACCCAAATACTTATAAGATTCCACAGAATCAATGATGGATGTGTTGATTACTACAGGTGTCACCAACTCGCTTTTTCTAAAATCACTAATTAGCTCTTTAGTTTTGGAAGTATTGAGTTCTAAAAAGTTAGCACTACACCATGAAACAAAGTGATCAATTTCCCTCAGGTACAGTGAATCATTTCCTTCAGTAATACAGGGGGTGGACAAAGTCTTGGAAACACCAAAAACTGAAAAAACTGTTTTTCATAAAACAGCTGCTATATGTCATATTTCTCTTACCTTCATTTTCTACACTCTTTTATGACTGGCATGCCATGTATACATTTTAGTTTCTGTCTTTTTTTAGCTTGTTAATGAATCATAATTAGCCATTTATCATATTATCAAATAATACTAATTTGTCAATGAAATGCTGCTTTTGTGTGGGAACACTTTAGAGCTAATGTAGGACAAAAACTGAAAGCATTTTGAGATCATTTTCAGATCTGTACTACAGTAGAGCTACAGTACACTGTACTACATAGAGGGGGGTCAATTCCAGTTGTTGGGGACCAAAAAGTTTTCTGATTTCTTCTTATACATTTGTTGAAGTGAACTTATTACTGATATTTTTCATCTGTGGGCAACTGTTTATGAAGCTCTAGATTAATAAGCTCCTTTTTAAGTTCCGTTTGTTTGGTAACAGTTTGTTTCCTTGCAGATGTGTATGAGATCAGCTGTCCTCTAATCACAGCTTTAGCTGCGTCCCATATCACTGCAGGAGTAACAGGGGAAGCAGCATTATCCTGTCTATATTGTTCCAGCCATTGTCTGATGTTGTTGCAAGCTTCAGTGTTTGTAATAAGTGAAGAGTTGAATCTCCAATACTTGGTTTGGTGTGTTTGTTGAGGAAGGGATAGTTGAAGGTGAACTGATGAATGATCTGATATAAGAATAAGTCCTATACTACAAGAGATTACAGAGGACAGGTGATCCTGGGGTAAAATGAAAAAGTCCAACCGAGAGTATGTCTTGTGTCTAGCTGAATAAAAGGTGTAGTCTCTCACTATAGGGTTAAATTCTCTCCAGACATCAACAGACCTGCATCATTAGAGACCATCTTCAAAGCCTTTGATGCATTAGGATTGGATACGAGGAGTGAAGATTTATCCAAACTACTGTCCATACAGTAATTAAAGTCCCCAGCAACTATTCCAAAATCTGTATTATATTGACTAAATAAGGTGACCATATCCATCATAAATTTGGGGCAATCCTCATTTGGCACATAGATGTTAAACAATGTGAGCTCTTGGCCATAGAGCATTCCACGAATCAGAACGTACCTACCCTCACAGTCATTATATTGTCCTTTAAGTATAAAAAGATTTTTATGAATGAGTATTGCCATTCCCCTTTTATTGCTTGTAAAACTTGAAAAGTAAACCTGTCCTACCCAATCTCTCTCTCATGTTCCATGCTCCTCATTGGACAGATGAGTTTCCTGTAGGAAGGCTACAGCAGCCTTTTCCTTTTTCAAGAATGTAAGAACTCTTTTGCGTTTAATTGGGTGACCTAAGCCTCTGACGTTAAATGTCATCACATGAAGTGTGTTAGCCATAGTGAGATTTGTGTGTTATATTGGTGATGCTTGACCATAGTGAAACAAGAACAAAAGAAAACTTAGTAAAAAAACAAACGCACATAAGAGAAAATAAGATATGGGGAACCCCCCTCAACCCCCCCACCCCCCCCCCCCCCCCCCCCCCCAGATACCACCAGCCTAGTCCCCAAACGACAAGGCACCCCCATAATAGCAGGTAAAACCCTTAACTTGTCTGGCGGATGGTAAATGCCCATCATCAACGCACAGTACATTTGAAAGGTTATACATCTAATTGTATAAAAGAAAAAGATTGCTTGGCTCCCTAGAGCAGCATGTGTCTCTATAGAACAGCAGGCAATTAAGCCTGGTAGAGTTTGGGGAGCTTGTATCTATGCACAGACATATACATATTCACCCCTTCTCATATAAAACAAACAGTTCAAACCTGACCATGTGTGATTTAGCTAGCACTGGTTCTTCGGTGGAATTCCTCGGCCTCTCGCGGCGAGGCAAACAGCTGGATCTTCCCGTTCTGTAGCACCCTCAGCTTGCACAGATGGAGATGGAACCCACGGAAAGTCCCCATGTCGAGAAACAGCTTCTTGGCGCCGTTGAACTCACGTCTCTGTCGGATAGTTTCCGCTGAGAGATGCTGGGCAAATGAGAGATGTCCGTCATGTGTAATGTCCCGTTGTTTTGTGGAACGTAGGACCAACTCTGTCTTAGAATTTGAGAAAACGGATGAGGACAGCTCTGTTGTGATTAGGGTTAGCTGGTGCCAGCGTACGGTGGACTCTTTCCAATGTGAAGGATTTGTCGGGACTCAGACCCAGCCATTGGGGTAGCTTGTCATGCACAAAGTCCAGAAGGGGACGACTGCCTTCAGCCACCTCTTTGAGACCGAACATCCGAATGTTCTTCCTCCTACCACGGTTTTCCAAGTCGTCCGTCTTCGCTTCCAGGTACGCAATCCGCTTTGTAGCCGAGGCTAATGCCGACTCATTTCTGTCAAGCTGTTCTTCTGTTGTAGCTATACGGCCCTCAACTTCCTCAACGCGTTTTTCGTTGGCTACTACATCTCTCGTTTGATATCAACCAGGTTGCTCTCTAGTGCTGTAACAGAGTTCGCCATTTCGCCCAGACGATTATCTATTCCATCCAGCTTTGATCCGAACTCAGAGCGGAGCGCTTTTAGCTCAGGTAGCACCTCAGCTATATTCGCCATGTTGCTAGCCTCAGGTTCAGTGTTCTCGACCGACGAGGTTATCTTCGCAATTCGTGAGCTTGTCTTGCGTGCTTTGGTAAAAATGTCACACTCTTTGGCTGGCAAGGTCTGAGTTGCTGGTCAGATTTGTAGAAGTTTGGGGTAATTTTATGTGCAAAGTTATAGGAGGCTTCACACTATGCAGCCATTCTCGCTCGGGTCACGTGAGCCCCCCCTCTTCTTTTTTTTAAGTCGCACGTTTCACTGTCTTCCTGGAAAAGTGGATTGTTTTAAAGCATTACGCTACGAGTAAAACAGGTTAGTCACATTTCCATAAGCAGGACATTATTAAACAAGGGGTAATATGCGTGAACATATGGGTTGCCAACCTGACAGTTTTATTGTATTTAGTGTCATCATTAAGGCAAAATAACGGTAGGCCTATTTATGTTATTAATAAATATTACTATGCAGGTAGCCTAATGAACTTCGGATGAAGCTTGAACTTCGAGAACTCCATGAGAACAGTCTCATGGAATTGATGTTTGACACTTTCATTGCATAATAAAACAAAATTCGCTGAACAAGCAGGCTAATTTGGCGTTTTCTAAGGTGAGACTGAAGCCATTGATAGCTTATTCTCAGCTGTTGCAGGTCCTTTTAACGAAATTTAACCGCATATATTTTGTAAAATAACAGCCCTGTCGGGAATTACCGGGAACTCATAGGCTAATGGTTAGTCCGAATAATATTGATCATACTCCATTTAGCCTATTCCTTGATCACACTAAACACGCACGAGCATGTCTGTTTCGCCATCAAGCAATCCGCCAAGGTGGAAAAGCAGGCTTTTAAAGGGAATGGGATATGACATTTTGATTGGTTTATTGCATGTCACGCCCAAGACACACCTATAATTAATGAAGCGACTAGGTTCAGCCCATTTGCACCTTGCGCCGTGCTTAGCGCCCAAAAAACACGCCGTTAAAATAGCAAAAGTGGACTTGGACACGCCCAAAATAGACTTTACGCCATGCGCTTAGACCAAGCGCCAAGATCGCCAAGATAGAGCCCAATGCTAATAAAGAAGCTATAGCTACTGTCTTTCATCACGGAACCGATTCAAGACCCTCTTATTCCTTGAACGTAATTGCAAGTACCAGTGTCGTGAAAAATAAGTTCACCCTCAGAAATGTGTTCCCCCCTGTCAATATGACGTCACAATTTAAAGGGAATGTCCACTGTTGCTGAACTGCTGAAGTCACAGAACTATAGTCATTGCTTGGCACGTTTCTAGCAATTCATGGAGTTCAGTTGTATGATATTCAATAATAAATATAAATATTGAAATGAATGTTTCACGACATTTAGTTTATACAAATAGTTGATCCAGCTAAATAACGTAGTTAGTTAAATTGTTAATGCGCAATGGCGCATTTCAAACAATTTAGCCTATGTCGCACCTAGCGTTTTAACGTTAAGAAATATGCATATTGAAACTAATTTCATGCTCCGACGGAAATAAGCAAGAGGATTAGTTGTCACGTAAGAAAACCATGTACCAACGTTTTATCACGATACAATTAAATATCAAATTAGAAAGCGAATGTTTTTCGGTAGTTAACTTGCAGATATGGGGCTTCGCTAACTTACAAATCACAGCAAGATAACGTTGACGTTAGCTCGCTAACCCGCTCCAAATGTTAAGCGAGTTTGGCTTCGAAAACCTTCACTAAACTAATAGCTGACCCACTGAAAATATACAGCTGAAGTGGGATAACGAAATACATTTGAACTGTGGCGAGCTAGGTAACCTTATTATAGAAGTAACGTTACATAAGATGTAGTAACAGCGGGCTGTAGCGAGTTGGCATACTGTGAATTCTAGGCTAATCAGAGGACTAACGTTAGCTGTAGGCCTACGGTTCTGTGACCAGATGCCATAACTTACATTGCTTGGCATAATAACATATGCTATACTTTAAGCCATGTAGCAAGCATAGAAAGATTATGCATGTGGAAGTTCTCCTTTTTTGTAGTAACGTTAGTGGCTTTGAAAAAAGCCTCATTGTGGTTCAGCTAACTTGAGGGAGGTGCGAGAATCTCCTGATGCACAGGGATCTGGAAAGTCCCACCTGTATGTTTTGTAGAAACAAATAGTTGCCCTTAAAATTTAGGTGTACCCCATCGCGTCGATATAGCCAATCTGATTTCTTGTGTGAGATTTCCCATCCCTCAAGCAGAAACAACTTTGTTTACTGTACACCTGGCCTTGTCTATACAGGGCATGTTGTCCCTGTAGCTCATCCAAACCCTGCGTCCTGTTAGTTTTTTTAAAATCTGCATAATGTACACTATGCTATCAAAATAAGGCCCCTCGTTCCAGTAGTAAAAATCAAGCAGAGATCACATGAAGGAGCTTAAAATAACTTGATGATTAAGTTATTGAGAAGTACAGATTGGTTTACATACAGTGCAGTCCAAAAGTATTTGGATAATGACACATTTTTTGTTGTTGTTTTGGCTCCTCCAGGACATTGGATTTAAAATGGAACACATGGTTGGTAAAATGGCTGTAAGTCATCAAGGGTCTGGGGTATGAAATAAGTCTCAAACCATCACTCTGCTGCCATATGCAGTAGATATGGATGGATCATTTTAAGGGTTGTTTCTCCTGGCAAATTTTCCTATTGAACTCTATGGAAAAATAAGCCAGGAGAAGAAACCCTTCAAGTTATCCATCCATATCTACTGTATTTCTGGCAACAGAGTGATGATTTAAGGCTTGTTTGATACGTCAGACCCTTCATGACTTAGAGCCATTTAGCCAACCATGTGTTTCCATACTGTTCCAATGTAATTTACAGCTAAATCTAGTCCCACCCCCCAATTCCCATAGAGATCCATTCAAATGCAGAGACGTTATAGTATCGCTTGTAAGAGTACCAGAAAATAAGATATCAAGAGTCTTTTGATGTTGTTGGGTCACAGACATCAGGAAGTCATGGCATGCAAAGGATATGCGACCAAATATAAAAATTTTTAAGGCACAGTCAACTTAGTGTATGTAAACTTCTGACCCACTGGAATTGTGATATAGTGAATTAAAAGTGAAATAATCTGTCTGTAAACAATTGTTGAAAAAATTACTTGTGTAACACTATAGTTTGCTAACATCAGGGGCGTGCGCTCATTGTGGCGAGAGGTGGTGCTCGCCACCCCATGATTGGCAAAACAATCAGACAGAAGTGAACCTTTTAACAAATAATAAATTAAATACATCCATACAACTAAAAATAAAATAATTCATAACAAAACTGACGTGATTGGTATTTTTAAAACTGCATGTTCCATAATGCAACGGGAGAGATTGGCGGGTTTGCAGCAGCTGCAATATTGCGAGAAGGTTTGGAATTCAGTGCGCTAAGCGTTTTTTTTTTGCTTTCTTAGTTGAAGTAGCGTGGTAGTCAATGTTGTTTTAAGTCATTGTATAGCCTGCCTAAATGGATATACGCGACTTTTTTGCAAATGTGCCACCAAAAACCCGCCCTGTCGGTATCCTAAACCAGAATGTTACTGCTAGCAGCAGTACCGACTATGCTAATGAAGCAGAGGCGGTGGAAACCAATCACCCAACAGATGCTAGCTATCAGGATCAGGATTATGATGGTGATGCTAGTAGCTACCACGATAATGGCGACGAGGCGGTGGAAACAGCCAAAGAGAATGGAAGCATAGGGGGTGAGTGCTTACATGGACTGCCCACCTCCCAGGACAGAGTAGAGTTGCTTCGTATTGTCGAAAAAGGCCCCCACCAGCCTGTTATGAAGTTTCCCAAAGCGGCAGATAAACGCTCGTTCCAAGCTGGCTGGTATGAAATTCCAGATGCTAAACAGTGGCTCGAATACTCCGAAAAATGAGACCAAATGTTTTGCTTTGCATGCAGGTTATTCGCATCTAGTTTAACCGCATTTAACGACGCTGCTTTTATAACGAGAGGGTGTGCTAGTTGGAAAAACGGGGTTGCCAAAATAAAAAAACACGCAACAGGGGATCAACATAAAACAGCAATGTCCCAACTCCGTCACTTCAAACGCAAAGAAAAGCACGTAGATTTAATGTTGAGCCAGGTAGCAGCTGAAAATCACGAGAGAGCCAAAATCGAGAGTGAGAGAAACAAAGAATACCTCACTCGTCTCATTGATCTTTGCCGTACACTGGGCAAAACGGGTTTACCCTTTAGAGCAGGGGTTCCCAACCTTTCTTCCCCAGAGCCCCCCTAACTCACTCCTGATGGAATTTGCGCCCCCCCCCCCCCCCACACACACACACACACCCACACACACCCTCCCCTCCCCCTTCCCCATAGGCTATTAAAGAAAAATGATACATTTCTGTCCTTTTATGCCTTTATTAACTAATAACTTGCAGTCGTATGCATCATATTTATTTCAAATGTACATTCATTAATGTAAAATTAATTCAAATTCTCTCAAAATAATAGACTAGGCCTAATGGTAATACTTAGGTTGGCATAGGCCTGTATAAAACAAAAATAAAAGGCTGTCATATTAAGCAGGTAAATCAAATGCTTATCTGACATGGAATCAGTAGCAGAGAGAAGACAGGGTGTGATTCAAGTTCAAGTAGGTTCATTAATGTGAACCTTGGGCTTGCATGCCCACAGCCAGGGATGGAATGTCTGGTGTAATGTGAGTGACAGCCAGTCTAAAGTCATTGTGCACGTCCAGTCTGTTGCGTGCTTTTGTTTTGATGGCAACAAGTGCGCTGAAGGCCGTTTCTGAGAGATATGTGGTACTGAACGGGAGTATGATCCTGGTCGTGGCATGCAGTGTGAGCTTTGGAGCGATGCTTGGTCCCTTGGTCCCAAAACTTTTTAAATCCTTGTTCCTGAAAGTATTTCTTTGACAGAGAGTCGGCCTGGATGTCGGTGAGCTCATCTTCGCAATCCAGGTATTCCACATCCTCGACTTTGACAATAAAGGGATCTAACACCCACAATTCCTTGGAGACGTAGTCATCTGTGTCAGCGAACCGTGATTTAATCTCCTTTTGCAGTGCGTTCATATGGCGGGTAAACTCGCGACGTACAGACCCAGGCACAGTTTCAGGATTGTTTCGGCATTGTTTCAGCAGTAGTGGAAACTGTTGCAGCTCCCCCCTCTCCATTTTCCCAACCCTGTACTCCAGCTTGCGCACGAACGCATCAAGCGCCTCTTTACATTGCATGATGTTGGACTCTGCACCTTGCAGACGCTTGTTCGTTTCATTGTAGAGACTGAAGATGTCTGCCAGGTATGCTGTTTTAATCCAGAATGACTCAGTCACTTTCTCTGACAGTGCGGGGTTATGAGTTTGGAGAAACTCTTCTATTTTCTCTTGCAGTTCTACAAAGCGCACCAGCACTCGGCCGCGTGAGAGCCAGCGCACCTCTGTGTGCAGGAGGAGGGTTTGGTGTGCTTCATCCTCGCATAAGTCTGCGAATAGACGCTTGTTGGTGGGGCGACCTTTGATGAAATTGACTATTTTAACTACAGTTGCGAGTGTTTCGCTGAGGTCGTCAGACAGTTTTTTGCTGGCCAGTGCCTGGCAATGTATCATACAGTGAAATATTGTGCAGTGTGGAGCCTTTTCTTTTAAGCGACTGTTAAATCCCTTGTTTTTCCCCATCATTGAGGCAGCTCCGTCTGTACAACATGCAAATAAATTCTCATAGGAAAGATTTTGGGACGTGAGGTAATTATCCACTGCAGTAAAAATATCCTCACCCCTAGTGGTGGTGGTAAGGTTGACTGACATAAGAATGTCCTGCTTCAAATCTTCACAATCTATATACTGCACATAAACAACAAGCACAGCCTCGTCTGCTACAGTTGTAGTTTCATCAAAGTCCCGATCTTTCCCAACCGTTTCTGGGTGCTTGGTCTCCTGGTGTCTCTTCATCTTGCTGGGCTTCATGCTGTCGTTGGCTAGCTTCTCTCCGCATATCACACACTCTGGTCGGGTTTTGTCCGTTCCCTCTGTGAAACCCAAGTTAATATAGCTCTCTTGGTAGGTCCTTATTTTCTTTTTCGTTGCAGATGAGCTGTCATCTCCTTTACGTTTGTCAGACATTTTTAGACATAAAATAAGTTGGCTATTCACCTCAAAGTTGGGTCACGCACAGCTATACGTCCTCCACCGGGTAAAATTTACCCGCATATAAAAATGCCTTTATTGTTGCCCGGCAACAACAACTGTCAGAGAGCGCGCCACAGCTGAGAGCAAGAGGAAGCCAGAGACAGTGACCTACTACAACAAGATTGTATCCTGTAATTCAATTAAACTGAATGCTGCAATGGCCTACATTCCCCTCTCTCTAACAAAACATACAAACTAACCTCACACACATTTTCAAATCATTATTCGTTAGATAAACACCTTTAGAAACGAAATTGAGAGTTTTAGCCAATTTGAAGTTGTAGGAAAGATGTGAGCATTTTATTTGTATCTGACTTCCAATGCGAAGCCGTTACCACATGATTTGATCTCTCTCTCTCTCTCTCTCTCACGCTGTTTTCATGTATATATATTTGCGATATGATATTATAAAAGTTGTAAAAAGTTTATTGTTGATGTTCTCTCAGTGTCCACATTAGCGCCAGCTTCTTTTTCAATTGCTCGAGGAGAGAGCTTATGCGGCGCTTAGAGAAAAGTGCTGGACCCGGCGTCTTTTTTCATGTCAATTTTGTTGCAACATTAAATAATCCGGCTGTTTATTGTTATGATTGTGGCTTTAGCCTATTATTGTCCATTTGGGGTATTAAGTTATATAGACGCACAATCAATCTTTAAGTGTTTAAATGGAGATTTATCAAATGTAGATGGCGTGACACCGGCGCTCATGCTGTCGATGTTTTGTTGGCAGAATGAGCGACTCCAAGACGGCAGAGCGGAGCCTCGCTCAGCTGTCTGTAGAGGAAGCTGCGCCTGCTGTCTCCAAAACACATCGTTCATTACATTAGAAACACGGGAGAGTTGACAGGTGTGGTTATAGGTATACAGCGCACGCTGGCCTTTCTAGTGTTAATGCTTTTAGCAACAATCATGTATTGTTACAATTTCTCTGTGACATATAAATATATGTCTAAATATGATGTTAGGCCTCAAATTGTCTGAGGTCTGGCGCACCCCCTGCGATCTTTGGCGCCCCCCTAAGGGGGGCGCGGACCCCAGGTTGGGAAACGTTGCTTTAGAGGACATGATGAACGAGAAACGTCAGAGAACAAGGGTGTTTTTCTGGAGATTGTTGACTATTTGAAACGTTGGGATCCATTCATGAGGGACATTCGAATGCCCAGTAACGCAACCTATTTGTCAAATAGGTCTCAAAATGATATGATTTCGGCTTTAACCACCACACTTGAGAACATGATCAGGGACGAGTTAGCTAAGGCTAAATACTATAGTGTCATTCTAGACGACACACCCGATGTGGCTGGGAGAGAGCAAGTGGCAGTAGCCTTTCGATATGTGAATGAAAGCTGCGACATTATTGAGAGAATCGTTGCATTACAAGACACCGACAGTACCACTGCACAGCAGTTGTTTAACATTCTTGAAAACACAATGGCAAAAATGAACGTGACATTCGACAATCTCAGGGGACAGTGCTACGATGGGGCAAAGAATGTAAGTGGTCGCGTTGCCGGTCTGCAAGCACTCGTCCTGAAAAAGCAGCTGTCTGCTTTATTTACACACTGTTACGCTCATTGTTTAAATTTAGTGGTGGTCGATACAGTAGGCTCTAATACTGTGTCAAATAACTTTTTTGGACTAGTGCAGAATCTTTACACCTTCATCCATGGCAGTAGCCATCGCAATACCGTTTTTACAAAAATCCAGAAAGAATGCCGCGCTGAATCCAGTGGCTCCACATTGAGTGGTAATGAAAGCAGTGGCCGTGAGAGAAGGCTACAAGCCCTCCACGATGTGCGGCGGTATTCTCACAATCGCGCACTGCAAGTCATAGATGAGCAATTTGACCCAATTAGGGACACATTAGACACAATCCGACAAAATGCTACAAAATCAAATGTGTCATCAGAGGCAAAGGGATTGAAGGTGCAGATGGATTTTGAGTTTATTCTCTGTCTGTTGGTCTTTATTGACATCCTGAACTGCGTGAACTTCGCCAGTGTGTATTTACAGAAACAAACCCTGGATTTTGCTTGTGCCGTCGGTGCGGTTCAGAGCTGTTTAAGTGCGCTACGAAGCATGAGAACAACCCAGAAGTTTCACGACTATTTTGTGAAAACAGAGAATCGAGCCACTGAACGCGGTATAGACCCGCCAACACTGCGAAAAAGACGTCCTCCTAAAACCATGGATGCATTTTACGGTGCCACTGGTCCACACCACAGTTTTGATACAGTGGAGGATAAATACACCTAAGTGACTTCAACCTAAGTATGTAAACTTCCGACTTCAACTGTATATACTCTTAAGGAAAAAACTGGAAAATTATTCCCTGACCCCAGCAAGGTGGCTGAGAAACTCCTGGAAAATGGGCAGATATACACATGGAGATGAACAAATGCTAGTCTGCTAAATGGATTGGTAAATTCTTCAAATTTAGAAGAATGGCCAAATTAAGTGTATGGATTTTAAGTTTTGCTGCAGCGAACATTGGACAGTTGAGCTGGAGATAGACTTGCAAAAAAGGAACCCTTGGCCTAAAAAAAGATGGAACAAGCATGTTAATACTGAACATAAAGCTAAAATAAACCATCAAGCATAAAGCATAAAGCATCATTTGAAATATATCACTCAAGATGCCACAACTGGAACAACAACAGGTGGCTCTTGTGACTAAAAAATTATTTATGAACGTACCTAGAACAAGTGAACAAAACTTTAGAAACTGAAAAGGAAGTACGTATAACACAGGTAATAAAGAGTGCATCAGGTTTGACTAAGTCCTGCCCCATGACAGCTGACTGAGTTTTTACTTTACAATGGAAAAATAAATAACTTTATACATAAGGGACTTGCCACATGTTTCCACTGGGTCATTCCATGTAATTTCACACGCCATGACACCCAACAAATCAGATTGTACCTGCAGAAATGTTTCCTGCAGTTAGGAACAGATAACATGTACATTCATGTTCATTCATTATTTTGTGAGAAATCAAGCTTATTGATTGCACCCAAATTGGACATACTGATGAAACAGAGAACAGGGTTGTACTTAGGGATGCACCGATGCATCGGCTTAACATCGGTATCGGCCGATATTCGCCTTGTTGACTGCCATCGGCCATCGGCAACATATGATAACATTTACCAATGGCAGTGGCCGATGTTTATCTGTTATGTGCATGTCGCAATTTTGTGCTGACTCGGAGGAAAAGCCTTTTTCTCTCTCTCTCTTCTCTTTTTTGGGACGTGACTCTGCCAACACGCGAGAGGGCGCGCCGCGCGCACGTGCGGTTTGTTTTCAAAGTCAAGTGAAAGAAAATGTCGGTTGTGTGGGACTATTTCACTCTGTCGGAGAAAGATCCGCGATATGCAATTTGCAAGACATGTTCCAGTGATATTTAACGCGGAGGTACTACAAGAAAGGACTTTAACACGTCAAATCTAATCGGACATTTGAAAAACAGACACGAGGCTGTGTACAGCGATTACCTGCAAGCCGACAAAAAACGGAGAGATGCAGCCGCCAAGAAAGCACAAACTACCACCGGCAAGACCCAGTCCTTGGTTAGCACGGCGTTTGAGAAAGGAAAAAAATTGCCCACAGACAGTGTCAAAGCTAAACAGATTACTAACAAGGTGATGGAGTTCATCGCGTTAGATGACCAACCTTTCTCCGTTGTTGAGGACGTAGGTTTTCGCAGCCTGATGGAGTTTCTGGAGCCCCGCTACACGCTGCCTAGCCGGCGTCACTTTGCTGAGGTTTGTCTCCCCGAAATCTACAACATCGTGGCCACACACATTCATGAGCTCCTGGCTCGCGACATCCCTACCATCAGTTTTACTACTGATATATGGAGTTCGGATGTGAGCCCCGTCAGCATGCTTAGCCTCACAGCACAGTGGATTGACAAAGACTTTAACCTGATGAAAGCAGTGTTACACTCCCAGGAGTTCACAGGCACCCACTCCGCATCAGCCATCTCCGACGCATTTGAGAAAATGTTTCAGACATGGAAAATCGACAAAACCAAAGTGCATGCTGTCGTGAGAGATAACGCCAGGAATATGACAAAAGCTATGATGGATAGTGGTCTGGCTAGTTTTGGCTGCATGGCACACACTCTGCAACTGGCTGTCCATGATGGTGTTTTTAGCCAGCGCAGCATCTCAGATGCGGTGGCAATAGGTCAAAAAATTGTCGGCCACTTTAAACACTCACCCCTCGCCTATTCGCGCCTGCAGGCTGTGCAGATCCAGTTGGGGATGAAAGCAAAAAGGCTACAGCAAGATGTTTCCACTCGCTGGAATAGTACCTTCTACATGTTGGAGAGCCTGCTGGAACAAAAGCACGCACTCGCTACATGTGCCGCAGACTACGACCTTCCCGCCACCCTCAGTGCGCACCAGTGGCAACTAATTGAAAACTTTATAACACTTCTCTCCCCGTTTGAACAACTGACAAGATAAGTCAGCTCATCAGAGGCATCAGCTGCCGACGTCATCCCCTCTGTGAGAGCCCTGAGACGTCTTTTGAGCAAGGAGGCTGACACAGACCATGGTGTTAAAACAACCAAGACCGCACTATTAGAGGCTGTAAACAAACGCTTCGATCAAATTGAGTCTGATCCCATTTTCTGCATTGCAACCTCACTGGATCCCAGATACAAGGATTGGTACTTTGACGAGGACGTTAAACAACGCTTACGAGCAATACTTGACGCGCACCTGACACCTGCTGCCGGTGCAGAGGATGAGACGCACGGTAGAGAGAGCGCTGATCACCCACGGAGCAAGAGGCCGCGACCGGACGGAGCACGGCCCTCCCTGCATGACATGTTTGAGGAGATACTGGAGGAAAACGGACCTGAAAGGCCAAGTACGACTGCATCGCAACAGCTGGACGTTTTCTTGGCAGAGACCCCCATTCCAAGAGGTGAGACTGCACTCGGGTATTGGAGAAATAATCACCTCCGTTTTCCAGAACTGGCACAAATGGCACGCAAATACCTTTGCGCTCCATGCACCAGCACGGAGAGTGAGCGGCTGTTCAGCTCTGCGTCTCATGTCTTGGATGAGAAGAGAAATAGACTGAGCTGCAACAAGGCAGAGATGCTTATCTTTGTAAAGAAAAACATGCATCTTACTAAGAAGTAGGCAAGAGATACAGGTTATTTGTTTCATTAACGTTCAGAAGATGAGGCCCATTGTATGGGGTGGCTTTTCCTGAGAGGCCAAGTTTTGTTTTGTAAAGATGCTCATGTTCAGCCCCATGTTCCAACCTACTGTGAGTTCAGAAAGACAAGACTGTTGTATTCTGTATGAAAAACACAAGAGGTGAAAGATAGCCCTATCTGTTTTATTTATTATTTATTTTTATATTGTATTTTCCAATTGCTTTTACATTTAAATTTAATTTATGTTCACAGAAATATTTTTTGTTGGGCTATGTAAGTCCTGAAAAAATAATGTCATTGAGTAGGTAGCTGTACAGCAGTCTAAGAGGACGTTTGAAAGTTATTTTTCACAAAAGGAACATTTGTCTTGTGAATTAAGATTATATTAAACATGCATCTTACTAAGAAGTAGGCAAGAGATACAGGTGATTTGTTTCATTAACGTTCAGAAGAGGAGGCCCATTGTATGGGGAGGCTTTTCCTGAGAGGCCAAGTTTTGTTTTGTAAAGATGCTGCTCATGTTCAGCCCCATGTTCCAGCTTACTGTGAGTTCAGAAAGACAAGAATGTTGTATTCTGTATGACAAAACACAAGAGGTGAAAGATAGCCTAATTTATGTTTGTATTTATTTTATATTGTATTTTCCAATTGCTTTTACATTTAAATTTAATTTATGTTCACAGAAATATTTTTTGTTGGGCTATCTAAGTCCTGAAAAAATTGTCTCATTGAGTAGGTAGCTGTACAGCAGTCTAAGAGGACGTTTGAAAGTTCTTTTTCACAAAAGAAACATTTGTCTTGTGAATGAAGATTATATTAAAAGTTGTTAAATTTGTCTGATTGAATTTGTGCTCATTCAAAGATAGTATGATGAAGGGCTGAAAGACTTTTAAACAGTTCAGTAATTTTTCATGAAGATTTCTTTGTTTCCTTGGCATAAACATAGGGAATAAATAACAAAAATAGAAAACATCGGCCAAATTGTTATTTTAAACATCGGTATCGGTATCGGCCCAGAATTTCACAATCAGTGCATCCCTAATATCTACTGCATATCTGGCAGCAGAGTGATGGTTTTAGGCTCGTTTGATACCTCAGACCCTTGACGACTTACAGCCATTTTACCAACCATGTATTCCTTACTGTTCCAGCATAAATTACAGCTAAATCTAGTCCCACCCCCCAATTCCCATAGAGATCCATTCAAATGCAGAGACATTATAGTATCGCTTGTAAGAGTACCAGAAAATAAGATATCAAAAGTCTTTTGATGTTGTTCGGTCACAGACGTCAGGAAGTCATGGCATGCAAAGGATATTTGTTTTATTGGCTTGTTTTTTGTGTATGACCCTGGACTGTTTTGAGAGAATTGTTTGTTGCCCTGAGCAGAGTGCACACACCAAGTTTCATCCAAATTGGTTAGATTTTGTAGGAAGGAGTAGCATTTTAAATGTTTTACAAAAAATGCTAATTAGCAGAAAATCCAATATGGCGGACTTTATGGGTCCTTGAGGCATATTTGTTCGGCCTGAGCAGAGGGACCTGTATACCACTCTATCTCACTGATAGATCCTACCAAGTCTCCTGGAAGGGCTCTGTCTCTGCACCTCATCCACTCCTTACAGGAGTCCCGCAGGGATCTGTACTGGGTCCTCTGTTGTTCTCCATTTATACTAAGTCTCTTGGTTTGGTCATTAACTCACATGGCTTCTCTTACCATAGCTATGCTGATGACACTCAACTCTTCCTCTCTTTCCCTCCCTCTGCCCCACAGGTAAATGAAAGGATATCTGCTTGCCTGGCTGACATCTCTGAGTGGATGTCTAGCCATCACCTGAAGCTCAACCTCGACAAGACCGAGCTGCTCTTCATGCCATACAAGACCTCCCCGCTCCTAGACCTGTCCATCACCATCGACGGAACCGTGGTGACCGCCTCCCGCTCTGCAAGGAACCTGGGGGTGGTCCTGGATGATCAGCTGGACTTCAAAGAACACATCAGGGCGACGGCACGGTCCTGCAGGTTCCTCCTGTACAACATCAGGAGGATTCGACTGTACCTGACCACCTACTCCACCCAGCTTCTTGTCCAGACCATGGTCACCTCACGCCTGGACTACTGCAACTCCCTTCTCGCAAGCCTACCAGCCTGCGCCATTCTGCCCCTACAACTGGTCCAGAATGCGGCTGCCCGGCTTGTGTTCAACCTCCCGAAGTTTTCGCACGTCACCCCCCTGCTGAGGTCACTCCACTGGCTGCCGGTCGTGGCCAGGATCAGGTTCAAAGTTCTGACCCTGGCCTACACTGCAGCCAAAAGGTCAGGCCCCTCCTACCTACAGGACTTAATCCAGCACTACGCTCCTGCTCGACCACTTCGCTCTGCTGCTGCAGGGCGACTTGCACTTCCCCCCCTCCGTGTTAAAGGCTCCCGCTCATCCCGACTGCGGAGCTTTTCCACCCTAGCTCCCCAGTGGTGGAATGAACTCCCCACTCTGCTGCGCTCAGCTGAAACACTGTCTGTTTTTCGGCGTGGTCTGAAAACGCACTTTTTCAGACTCCACCTCGACTAAAATTATACCTATAGGGCAATTATATAGTATTCGCTTCCTGTTTTCTATTTAACTTGTGATTTTTGGTTCTTCTATAGTCAGAATGCATAGCTGACTGTGTGTACTTCTCATGTTTATTACTAGGGATAGCTCCTACGCTGTGAGAGAGCTGTGCTTTATCGGATTTGCTTTGTAGTCGGGTCAATGACCTTCAATATGCACTTACTGTACGTCGCTTTGGATAAAAGCGTCTGCTAAGTGATTGTATTGTAATGTAATGTAAATACCAACTTTTGTGACTCTAGGTGAAACAAAATTCCAACTCATGAATTGAATGGGAGTCAATTCCAAAATTCCGAATTGAGCATAACCCTGACAGAGAACTGATGTTATATACCATTTTGTTGTGCTGGACGTGGGGGTGGGGTTTGGTCTGTGGGTGGATTGGATTCCTCATGTCTTAAGTTATCAGGAAGCAGTTTGGTAGAAAATAGGATGTTGGTTACTTTATTTACAGAATATTATGTGAACCGTACCAAAATAAAATGTTCAATTTGGGAGCCTCAATTTACTTGATTTCTCACAGATCAAATTATATTTCTACAAAATAATGTTACATGAATGTTTCTCTCATAAACATGACATTGAGAACGGAAAAATTTCACATCCTGATTTTTTTACTCCCTTTCCTACAAGGGAAAATATGCATTGAAAATTAGTGTATTTGGTAGATGTCTGCATGGCAGAATTAATTCCATACACAACATCTTCCAAATATTCATCCCAGTCACTCTGATCCTTATTTCAGAGAGCATGTTTTATTCTCTGGTTTGTTCTTTCCGCTTGCCAGTACACATAATACACGTGCATTAATAAACATACATTTTGGGTCAATTGCAGCGTACCTTCAAGTTGGAGACTAGTGCAGGATTTTCTCAAGCTTTTCCATATTACCCAGATGTAGATCAAGATCAAGATCAAAGTGCATTATTCCCGATTGTAGTGTGCTCTCTAAACTTGTTGTATAGTCCCATGATAATCCTGATTGCAGCGTGCTTTAAATGCCACCTGTAGTATACAAAAATTGTACTTCGTAAGCCTGCTGCTGACCAGGTTTTACAGAAAACTAAGACTAATAATTACAAATCTTTATAGTCGACTTCATACACGTCTTTCAGCACGCGTCTGCTACTGGCTAGCACTTTTACACAAATTTATTTACATAAAATATATATTTTTTGCATTGAAAACAAATAATAAATACACTCTGTATTGTGTCATTGTCTGTGTCTCCAAAATGGCTGTCCTTTGTTAAATTCAAAACTGTTCTTCCATTAAATAAGACAATCAAAAGCCTAGAATGAATACTAGATACTGAAAGCTCTTATACCTGAACTAAGGAAGAAATTTAACCCACCTGACTAAACAGAAACACCTGTGAAGCCATTTGTCCCAAACATTATGGTGCGCTGAAATGGGGGGCATGTATAAAATTCTGTAATTTCTACATGGTGAAAACAAAATGTATAAAAATACCCTTTATTACATGCTTTAACGACATGTGATTTGTTTGATTACAAATTGTGGAGCATAGTGCCAAATAAAGAAAAAGGTACAGTGAGCACCATAATTCATTGGACAGTGAGCACCATAATTCATTGGACAGTGACACATTTTTTGTTATTTTGGTTCTGTACTCTAGCACTTGGAGTTTGAAACGATACAATGACAATGAGGTTGAAGTGCAGACTGTCAGCTATAATTTGAGAGTATTAAACCAAAATAACAAAAAATGTGTCACTGTATGTCTTTGTCCCAAAACATTATGGACGAAGACATGACTGTATATACAGTCATGTGAAAAACTAAGCACACCCTCAAATGGCAGTCAGTTCTTTTTGACATATCTGGACACAAGTTTATTTTATTTTAATTTCAACCATATGGATTGATTAAGGTAAACAAATTCAAATTCCTCATGAGGAAAAAGTAAGTACACCCCTACCTTATCTATCAAATATACGTATTGATTAAAATTGATGTCTGGTGCACAAAACAGGTGTAAATGATTGTCCAATTATTAGATAATAAATTGGAAGTTCTATGCTTACATAAAAACAGACAATTAGTCTGGTTTGGACCTAACCATTGAGGTGTGTGCTATCATATTATGCCTAGGTCAAAAGAGCTAGCCGGAGCCCTGAGAAAAAAGATTACTGATTCTCATGAGACTGGGAGGGGTTACAAAGCCATTTCAAAGCAGTCTAAAGTACAAACCCCAATTCCAAAAAAAGTTGGGATAGTATGTAAGATGCAGATAAAAGCAGAAAGCAGTGATTTTTAAATTCTCTTTTACATGAATTGAAAACAGTACAAAGAAAAGATATTTAATGTTTTACCTTGTCAACTTTATTGACATTTTTGTAAATATATGCTAATTCCGAATTTACAAATTACTGCTTTTATGTGCATTTTACAGTATCCCAACTTTTTTGGAATTGGGGTTTGTACATCATTCAACTGTTTGACGCATCATATGCAAATGGTGAAAATTCCACATCACCGGAAATCTACGCAGGACAGGCCGTCCCACCAAATTCACCCCAAGACCTGACCGAAAGATGCTCCTAGAAGTCTCCAAGAACCCAAGGGTAACATCTAAGGACCTACAGACTTCACTTGCCACAGTTAATGTGAAAGTGCATGAGTCAACAATCAGAAAGATTGCACAAACTTGGCCTACATGGGAGGATAGGAAGGAAGAAGCCCCTGCTCTCCAAACTGTGTGTGTGTGTACAGCCACAACATTCTGCACTTCAACCTCATTGTCATTGTATCCTTTCAAACTCAAAGTGCTAGAGTACAGAACCAAAATAACGAGATAATAAATGTTATTCACTTGTCAGTGGTTTTAATGTTGTGGGTGATCGGTGTGTATATATATATATATATATATATATATATATATATATACACACAGTGGGGTGCAAAATGCCGTTTACAATTAATATCCAAGTGAACAGAAGCTAACCTGACCTCTAAATGGTACAAAGTTAAACATGACACATTTCTTAAAATTTTAAAGCAAGATTACTTTTTATTTTAATTTTCTAGTTTCAAAATAATAAAACAGGGGAAAAGGCCCTGTGGCAAAGTTTGGGAACCCTTTTGGATTACTATTTGTTACTTTTTAAAAAGATGATTACTAAGGCCCAGGCCCAGGCGATTTACTTGATAGGGCTTCAATGGGTCAGGTGAATATAATTCCAGGGCTGAAATATTTATTCTCAAGTAACTCCATGTTACCATGGGTTCCTCTAAACAGTTGACCAAGGATGTCAGAATCAAGATAGTTCATTTCCACCAACAAGGAGAAGGCAAAAAAAAAACTCAAAGTTTCAAACTACCCATTTCCACTCTCAGAACCATTATCAGAAAATGGAAGGTAAATGGAACAGTTAAAGCAAGACAAGATCTGGAAGACCAAGAACAATTTCAGATAGAATGGCCTGAGAAATGCTCAGAAGAACCCACATCACAGCAAAAGAGCTGCAAAACAGAGTACCAGACACAGGTCTAGTTTTTCACAGGACAACAATACAACGTACTTTAAACAACAAAGACCTACATGGCAGAGTTGCCAGAAAGAATCCTTAAAGCATCTGAAGTTTGCAAGAGAAAACCTTGAGAAGCCTGAAGCATTTTGGAACAATGTTTTTGGACTGACAAAGCCAAAATGGAACTTTTTGGCCACAACCAAAAAAAGGTATGTTTGGAGAAAAAAGGGTGAAGCATTTGTAGAGAAGAACACCTTGCCAACTGTTAAAGCAGAACTTTAAAAAAAAACCTGGGTGTTATTCTTGACTCTGAGTTGGATTTTAAATCACATATCAACAATGTTACAAAGATTGCCTTTTTTCATTTAAGAAATATTGCAAGAGTTAGACCCTACCTCTCACTGGAAGATGCCAAAAGGTTGATCCATGCCTTTGTATTCTCTCGCCTAGATTATTGCAATGCACTCTTTACTGGATTACCTAAAAAAACTATTGATAGGCTGCAACTTGTACAAAATGCAGCAGCCAGAATTTAAACAAAAACCAGGAAAAGAGAACACATTACACCAGTTCTAGCCTCATTGCACTGACTCCCTGTAACATTGTGTCAGGTTTAGGTTCGAAAATTGAGAACCAAACGCGACAGATAAGGATTCAGAAAGCGTATCTAAAAAGACACGCCACAGAAGCGGAATTAAACCGCACCAGGGGAAGAAAGGGAAACTGAAAAGCGGGAAGAAAACTTCCCCAGCACAAGGCTAACACAAAACAACCTCAAACGGAGGCGAGAATTCGCTAAAACAGCGAGAAACAAACAAAAAGAAAGAACCTCACGCACTAATTGATCTGCGTGTATCAGAGGTCGAGAAAACTGAAAAGAAACTAACAAAATAGCAAGCCTGTAACTACAGCTCAGTCAGCTGAACAAAGAATAAACAGGCTGCAGGCAAAAAGAAAAGAATAGAGGACGATAGGACAGAAAACCAGAAATTCTAATCCTATAACTAATACAAATAGCTGCGTCTCTAACACCAAACAGAGATACAGAAGCTAAAGTCTTATACCTATACCTATACCAATACCGGCTTCCTAGTAATAATGCCACAACAATCTAGAAGCACCGGAAAGCCGAAGTTAAGCTCTATTTATAGCCGACGGAAACCGAACACAGGTGTGGAGATAATGACCCGGAGAGATCCAAACACCGGGACGGAGGAAGAAAAAATCCGATAGAGCTTCAAACGACACCAAACGGAAAACCATGGTAGAAACAAAAGGAGACAGCCACTAACCATGACACATTGAGGATTGATTTTAAAATTCTTTTACTTGTTTATAAGGCCCTAAATGGTTTAGCACCTTCATACCTCTGTGATTGCTTATCTAAGTATGTTCCAAACCGTTCCCTTAGATCGTCTAGTGCTGGCTTGCTCAATGCCCCAAAAATGAATTACAAAAAGTATGGTGAAGCAGCTTTCTGTTCTTATGCACCAAAGGTTTGGAACAAACTCCCATTACAAATAAGACAAGCAGCCTCTGTTGATAGTTTTAAGAAACAGCTCAAAACCCATTTTTATGATCTTGCTTTTAATTAATTCAACCTTTTATTTTTTTAACACCATTGTTATTATGTTATATTTGTTTTATATTTCTTATACTTGTTTTATGCTTTTTATATCTTAGGATTGTTTTTTTATCATTATCAATTTATTTTATTACTATTATTATTTTCTTTATCTTTATAAATTTACTATTATTATTATTTTTTATTTTTTTAATTTCATTTCTACTATTATCATTATCAATTTTTATTACTATTATCTTATTTTTTTAATCTTATCTTAATACCTGTGTCATTTATTTCTATTGTTGCTCTTGTAAAGCACTTTGAGCTGCATTTTATGATATGAAAGGTGCTATATAAATAAAGTTTATTATTATTATTATTATTAACTTTGGTAGAACTTTGGGCTGTGTAGTTACTTGGCCATGATATGGTCCAAGCGGTGGCGAAATATGTTCGTAATATACAGTGAGCACCATAATTCATTGGGCAGTGACACATAACGTAGAATAAAGTAATCATTTTTAATATTTCGTCGTATATCCTTTGCATGGCATGACTTCCTGATGTCTGTGACCCAACAATATCATGATATCTTATTTTCTTCCAAAATAACAAAAAAATGTGTCACTGTCCAATGAATTATGGTGCTCACTGTACGTACGAGGACTGCTTATTGTTTGTATTGACAAAATCCGCTTCATTCTAGTTCATATACGTGCTAAAAGTGTCATTTTGAGACCGTTTTAGCTGCCCTATAGAAGTGAATGGAGAGCAACAAATACCCTATTCTGGATTATCACCCCAGGGGAGCACAGAGCAACTAACGAACATATTTCACCGCCATTTGGACTGGTATCATGGCCAGGTAACTACACAACCCAAAGTTCAATTGTGCTTTAAGCATGGAGGTGGATCCATTATGCTTTGGGGTTGTGCGGCAGTTGGCACAGGAAATAAACCATGAAGTACCTCCAGGAAAGGCGAATGAAGGTTTTGGTATAGCCACCACAGTCCACAGACTTTAATATTTTATTGAAAATCTGTGGAGAGATCTCAAACATGCCCTGCATGCAAGGAGGATGAAAAATATTTCTGAGCTAGAGGTGTTCTGCCAGAAAGAATGGGGGAAAATAGACATTTGAAGAACTGTGTCATGTCTAACTGTACCATTTAGAGGTCAGGTTAGCTTCTGTTCACTTAGATATTAAAGGTTGTATCAGCGGTTTTTGGTGACGTCACTTCTGAAGCGAAATCCCAAACAAAAATACTTATGAATAATTATGTTATGTTTTAAAAAAATAATGTTCAAGCATCCAGAATTATAACCACGTTAATAACGTTTGTAAGAAACCAAACCGTTTGTAAATCCGTCAAGATTTCAGCGAGATAAGAGTATTAGCGTTTGTGCAGATCATTGTGATTGGTTGGAATACTGTTTATTTTGGTTTTGAGTGGTTGGTAGTACCATTTGTTTTTGTGTATGATCTCGGAGCATAGGCTGCCTACAGAGACGCGGTTTTTTGACGGCCTGCTTATGGGGCGGGCAGCTAGCGGATCGTGAGGAAAAATCAGATGAATGTGATCATTTATGTTTCCACCCAAAATCGCTGATACAACCTTTAATTGTAAACAGCATTTTGACCAGGGGTGCCCACTGTACACACACAGTAGGGACTAAGTCTGAGGACTGATTGTTTTCATTATTTATCACAGGCTAATATAACTATGACTCTTATACTTATGCATGAACAGCCTACATCATTTTTTAGTAACGTAATATAAGTAAAAAACAAAATTATAAAACATGTTGGTAGCCTATTTTGGGTAGAATGGAAGATTCATTCAATTAATAGCTAGATTGTTTTAGTTACATTACATTACATTCATTTAGCAGACGCTTTTATCCAAAGCGACGTACAATAAGTGCATACAGAGACGTCATCAAGGTCACTACAGAACAGACAAGACAAAGCACATCCTTCCCATAATGTAGCAGCTATCCCTAGTAATGAACGTTGACCGTAGTTCACAGTAAGCTGTGGGTAAATCAGCTATACTACACTTCTATTCTAAATACTATTATAAACTATAACAAACAGACAGGAAAACACAGGGAACTAGTACCATGAGGTCCTAGGTTAGAATATCAGTCAAGGTGGAGTCTGAAGAGGTGTGTCTTCAGGCCTCAACAGAATGCAGGCAGGGTTCGAGTAGAACGTAGGGGAATGGGAAGTTCATTCCACCACTGAGGAGCTGCCGTCGCCCTGATGTGCTCTTTGAAGTCCAGCCGGTCGTCCAGGACCAACCCCAGGTTCCTTGCTTAGCGGGAGGCGGCCACCACGGTCCCGTCAATGGTGATGGAGAGGTCATGTAGTGGGGAGGTCTTATAAGGCATGAAGAGGAGCTCTGTCTTGTCAAGGTTGAGCTTCAGGTGATGGGTAGCCATCCACTCAGAGATGTCAGTCAGACAAGCAGATATCCTCTCCTTAACCTGTGGGGTAGAGGGAGGGAAAGAGAGGAAGAGTTGAGTGTCATCAGCATAGCTACGGTATGAGAAGCCATGTGAATGAATTACTGAGCCAAGAGACTTAGTATACATAGAGAGCAGCAGAGGACCCAGTACAGATCCCTGCGGGACTCCTGTAGGCAGGGGATGGGGAGCAGAGATGGAACCCTTCCAGGAGACTTGGTAGGATCTATCAGTGAGATACGATACAAACCAAGAGAGGGCAGTTCCAGAAATGCCCATCTCAGCGAGTGTGGAGATCAGGAGTTTGTGGTTGACTGTGTCGAATGGCGCAGACAGGTCAAGGAGAATCAGAACAGAGGAGAGAGAGGAGGCTCTAGCAGTGTCGAGTGCCTCCATCACTGCCAGGAGAGCAGTTTCAGTGGAATGGCCGGTTCTGAAGCCGGACTGATGCGGGTCAAGCAGGTTGTTCTGGTGGAGAAAAACAGACAGTTGGTTAAGGACAGCACGTTCAATTGTTTTGGACAGGAAGGGCAAGAGAGATACAGGACGGTAGTTCCTGACATCAGTGGGATCCAAGCTGGGTTTTTTAAGGAGTGGGGTTACACGGGCAGTTTTAAAGCCAGCAGGGACATGGCCACAGATTAGGGAGGTGTTAATAATGGAGGACAGATATGGAAGGAGCTCAGCAGATATAGACTGGAGGACTGCTGAAGGTATGGGGTCTAGTGGACAGGTTGTTCCGCGATGGCGCATCACCAGCTCGAGCACATCTGAGTCCTCCAGAATCTTGAAGGACGACAGTGTAGCGATGGGTTCAGTATGGGGGATGTGTCACCGGATGCGTGAAGGATCGCGGCCACCTTCCCTTCAAAGTGGGTTAGGAAGTCATCTGCAGAGAGAGAGGAGGGTGAAGGGGGTGGAGGGGGGATGAGCAGGGAGGAGAAGGTGGAAAAGAGTTTACGTGGGTTAGATACACATGCATCAATTTTAGACTGGAAAAATGAAGTTTTAGCTGATGTGGTTGCAGCTGTGAAGGCTGCCAGCAGAGTGTGGTAGGAGGCCAGGTCATCTGGGGATCTGGATTTCCTCCACTTTCTCTCAGCGGCTCGCAGCATGGTTCTGCTGGATCTGAGAGAGTCCGTCAGCCACGGGGAGGGGGGTGATAGTCGGACTGGTTTGGAGACGAGGACATAGTGAGTTGAGAGACTGAGAGAGGCATGAGTTAAACACAGAGGTGGCAACATCAATAGGCATTTTAGCAAAGGTAGCAGGAGGAGGAAGTGCAGAGAGAGCAGAAGTAGTGAGAGAGGAGTGTGAGAGGGTGCGGAGATTTCTCCTGAACATAACAGCGGGTGGGTTGTTAGCGGAGTTGAGGGAGAGTGGGCAGGAGAGAGAAAATGAGATAAAGAAATGGTCCGATACGTGGAGGGGGGTCACCGTGAGTTCAGATGTGACGCAACTCCTGGTGAGTACAAGGTCAGTTGGTTACCATCCTTGTGGGTGGCAGGCGATGGGGACTGAGTGAGGGCAAAGGACTGGAGGAGTGAGGTGACACTGGATAGCTGGGAACTGTCTGGTTGGAGGTTGAAGTCTCCCAGTAGGATTACAGGGGTACCATCCTCAGGGAAGGAGCTCAGGAGAGTGTCCAGTTCATCCAGGAAAGCGCCGAGCAGACCTGGAGGGCGATAGAGAACAACAATGTTAAGTGCAGATGGGTGAGTTACAGTGACTGCATGAAACTCAAAGGAGGAGATATTCAGGCAGGGTACAGTGGGAATAGAGAATTTCCAGGACGTGGAAATGAGCAAACCAGTACCCCCGCCTCTGCCAGAGGCCCTGTGGGTGTGGGAGAAGGAATAGCCAGCAGACAGAGCAGCTGGAGTGGCTGTGTTATTGGGAGTGATCCAGGTCTCAGTGAGAGCCAGGAAGTGGAGGGACTTCACCTTGGCATATGCAGTGATGAAGTCAGCTTTCTGGACAGCTGACCGGCAGTTCCATAGTCCACCCACCACTGAGAGTTCCTTAGAGGACAGCAGTGGGCAGACCAGGTTAGCCGGACAGCGTCTGCAGTGGTTGGGCCTCCTGGAGCGAGGCATGGAGCACAGAGGAATGGGGGTTAGACGCATGGTAGGGGGTGATAAAACAGGTTAGGTGGGGAAAGATCATTACAAACAGATTACAGGCAGTTCAAATTGCCGATGAGGCTGCCGTATTTACGGGAGCCTCTGTTTTTAACTTATAGACTACTTGCTAATTTCCCGATTGCACTCAGCTGCTTGCAGGGCTAGTTCACTCAGGTGAATCTATTTTCGAGTAGCAACACAAAAGACTAGCAGCTGGCCTAAAAACACAAAGCAAGTAAACAACTGACCGCTAATGTTGCAATTACATCAACTAAACAGTGACTACGCTACAAACAGTTCAATCAACTAACGCACAGCTGAAACCGAATGAAAAAGAAAACAACACTTAGCCTATCCGACGGTAGATTGACAACGCTGGTCTGATTGCACTCTGAAGTAGGAATGCAAAACACGCTATTTATTCACTCAGGTGAATCTATTTTCGATTAGCAACACAAAAGACTAGCAGCTGGCCTAAAAACACAAAGCAAGTAAACAACTGACCGCTAATGCTGCAATTAACATGAACTAAACAGTGACTACGCTACAAACAGTTCAATCAACTAACGCACAGCTGAAACCGAATGAAAAAAACGACACTTAGCCTATCCGACGGTAGATTGACAACGCTGGTCTGATTGCACTCTGTATGGTATATATATATGCATATGTATATGATATATGTATGGTATATATATATATATGCATATGTATGTTTCTGCATTGGCATATGTATTTGTTGCTCTGTGCGCTTGACCCCCTTAATAGAGTCCAGGAAGCGCTTGGGTGGTTTCTATGGCAACCGCACCGGCCACCATGTTGGGAGTATGATATCGCCTTAGCCAAGTATAGTCTATCAGATCAAAAACATCTAAGAGGTAAAAAAAAAGACAAGTTACTCACGCATAGCCTACATAGCGCTGTCTATAAGTTCTTAATTCCACTTGCAAAAACTAGGCCTGCCTTTAAAAGTCTTGATATCAAAATGTGGCCAAGTTACAACTAACAATATTCCCTATCGTAGCTCACACTAAATAAACTAGCTCTATTCCAAAGCAATACTATCCAAACATTCCTAAATTATTTAATGCAACTTGGCCCTGTGTTTCTTCATTAGTTAGCTATAAAAAATAAGTGATATCAGATCAAAAACGTCTACGACGTAAAAAAAAGCCAAGTTACTCATGCAAGGTAGGCTCACTGACGGCTAGTCCAGCAGCAGCTAACGTTAGCTTCCTCCGTGAACTGGATTTTACGGACATAATCAAGGACTTCTCTGCCAGGAAAACAAGATGAAAGCACTTCTAAGAGTAAGACCATTGTTTATTTTTTTTGTTGACGCTCTTGCTTTATTTTATTAATTGTGCATTGGTTAGGCCCAATTGGAAATAGTTGGCTGATTGCCCAGTTGTTGCCCTGGTGGTCAATTCATTTGAAATGAATCTATATTTTCTATCTATCTTTTACCAATGTGTAATGCTTAGACATGGCTTTTTGCATTGTCTGGTCGGGTTCGGTGGGTCGGGCCAGGCAAATACTACACAAATCCGAACCAAACCTAGAACCTAAAATTCCTAGGTACCAACTTTTATCACTAGGTGCTGCTATAACAATAATGTTAACCACAGTTAAGTGTAGCCTAAAATCTTTGCCTACAGTTGCAAGGCTAAGACACACAGACAATTAGAGTAGTTATTTTCTTATTTTAGTGAACTAATTGTTATTTTTTTACTGACTATATTTTGTCATAGATACCATCTTTTATCAACGTGTCATGGTAAAAAAAAAGACACACAAAAAACTTGTTTTAGAAAATCTCGCACAGAATTACGTTATAGATTTGTTGCTTGTCATTTTCGTGGATTGTTTTATGTCTCCCAATACACGACTACTTTACAACCAAAGCCTACATCGGCTTTTGTACTCAAAAAACTGTATTTACGGTGAAATTAATGCAAAGAAATTGGCTGCTCACGCACTGCGTGCACTCGCGAAGGTGGATAGCCTACCTCCTCCGCCCTAACCTAGCCTTACCCTGCAGTTGGTTCACCCTCCGTATATGTTGACAATATTACTGCATTCATTTGTTTTGTATTTTTTCAGTAATCACTTGTTGCTAACTAAGAAATAAAATGTATGCATTGTGTACTGTATCAGATCCAAAACGTCTACAACGTAGAAAAAACAAAGTTACTCACGCATAGCCTACATAGCGCTGTCTATAAATTCTTAATTCCTACTTGCAAAAACTAGGCCTGCCTTTAAAAGTCTTGATATCAAAATGTGGCCAAGTTACAACTAACAATATTGCCTATCGTAGATCACACTAAATAAACTAGCTCTATTCCAAAGCAATGCTATCCAAACTTTCCTAAATTATTTAATGCAACTTGGCCCTTGTCATTGTCACAAACAAGGACAACAGAGTCAACTCTGACTCCAGGTGGGAGATTCGCAAGCATCTCCAGAACCCAAGCCTTTGCTGCATCGGATTTGAAAGCTCCACGACGCCTTGTAGTGTGAATCATCTGATATGCTGACCTTGCGCAGACGACATGAATGTTTGGTCCCTTAGAGACTGGTAGTACCATAACTGCCCTGTCACCTGCACCTGCTTCTGCTTGGGTTCTGGAGATGTTCGCGAATCTCCCACCTGGAGGCAGAGTTGACTCTGTTGTCCTTGTTTGTGACAATGCTCCTTGTCACTCTAAGTTGGAAGAGTATGTGAATGATCACCCGGGATTAACTGTCTGTCGTTTGGGACCGTATTCCCCAATGTTAAACCCTGTGGAGACAATATGGAGCAAAATGAAAGCCGTTGTGAAACAGCAAATGAGAGTCTCTCAAGTGCAACCTCCCAGAGTGGGTGAGCAGCGGCTAGCCTATGTCCAAGGACTAATTGATGAAGCCATGAGACTAATTACTGTGCAAGATATTGTCAGTTCATGCCTGCATGCCCAGGGGTTTTTTCAGTGTGCACTTGACTCGGAGGACATGGCAGTGGGAGCATAAACTAATTTCATGTTATATTGCGTGCTTCTCATACAGTCGAGCTGATTTCGGTTGTTTTGAAATAATTATTTGTTTTGTTTTGTTGTATGCGGAATAAAATCAGAAATCCTGAAATTAATTTGTACTATTCTGAAATGTAGTTGGAAGATTTTGAAATTTAGTTGGAAAGTTCTGATATTGACTTGGACATCTCTGAAATTGACTTGGACATTTCTGAAATTCATTTGAACTATCTGAAATTCACTTGGAAGTTTCTGAATTTGACCTGAAAAAGGTGTAGTGCGATGTTTTGGAAGAAAGCCAATCGGAATCTTACTCAAGACATTGTGCTGGGTAAGGAAGGCCTGTATTCGGGCGTTTAGAATACTGCAGAAAACCTTCCCCAGGTTACTGTTCACACAGATGCCTCTGTAGTTGTCGGGGTCAAATTTGTCTCCACTTTTGTAAATTGGGGATATAAGCCCTTGATTCCAGATGTCAGGAAAGCATCCTGTCTGTAGAACCAGGTTGAATAATTTAAGTAAGGCCTTCTGCAGTTCAGAGTTACTGTGTTTCAGCATTTCTGTTCCGATACTGTCAGGGCCACATGCTTTTTTAGGTTTGATTTTTGGATTGGATTTGTCTCTGTTCGAATTTGAGTTTGTTTGGAGAAAATTCCTTTTATAGGTCTTTCAAGTGTTTTTTCCAAATTTCATGATTTTGTATGGCCAATTCATCATTTATTTTGTTACTTAAATTATTCAATTTTGCCCAGAACTGGTTTTGGTGAAGAGTCTTCAATTTCGATGAGAGTTTTGTGAATGTGTTTTTGTTTCTTCTCTTTTAGGGTTTGTTTATATAGTTTCAATGTTTCACAACATCTATGGCGTAAATCTTGGTTTTGTGGTTGATGATGTTTCAGATTGTATAACTATCTAAATCTTTTCCTCATTGATTTACTTTCATCATCAAACCATTTTTCTTTTTGGGTTGATGTTTAATTATTTTGAGGTTTGCTTTAATTGCTGATTGATTGAAAATTTCACTTATCATTTTAACTGCCAGATTTATGCCATTTTCATTTGGTTCGAATTGTGTGAAAAGGAAAGTGTTAATGAGGTTAGTAATTTCAGAGGAACTGATTGCTTTTGCGAAGTTTTCTATGCTGTCTGAAGCCCATCTGTATGTTTGATTGAGATTGCACAGCTTAGAGGGCTGTGTTTCAATGTTCCTGGGTTGTCCAAATCTTTTCAGGTACACATTGATTTGATAGTGGTCTGAAAATGGGGTCTGTGGTCTGACAGTGAATGCACTAATGAAAGTGGGGTCCATGTCAGTGATGGCGTAGTCGACTACACTAGTCCCAAGAGCTGAGCAGTAAGTGAACCTTCCAAAAGAGTCCCCTCTGATCCTGCCATTAAGGATGTACAGGCCTAAGGCTCGACAGAGATGCACTAACTCCCTACTATTTTTGTTTACAGCACGGTCAGGGTTTTTCTTTGTGTTATAGTTCGTATTACATTTAGAGGGGTCTGTCCAAATATGTGTCTATTACCGTTATTGTTAATGCAATCTGGCTCTGTTCCTGTTCTTGCGTTAAAATCTCCACACAGCAGCACATATCCCTGGGCCTGGAAATGGCTGATCTCTGTGTGGACGGTATGGAAAAAATCCTCATCGCAATAAGGAGATTCAGTAGGGAGGGTGTAGGCCGCACACAGGTGAACATCATTGTCACAATTGACTATTTCCTGTTTAATCTTTAGCCATATATGTGTGCGGCCTTGTTTTATTGGGGTGATGTGCGCTGCCAGGTCTTCCCTAAACCATATTATGATTCCCCCAGAATCTCTGTTGTGCTTGACATGCTTTAATTTAAATGATGGCGCTATGATTTCTCTGTAACCTGAGGGACAGTGAGTCAGTGCATCAACACAGCACCATGTTTCTAACAAAACAATTATATCGTAACTATTTACACTTTGAATAAACTCAGGGCTTGTGCTTTTGAGCCCAAAGGTCAAGGAGCACATACCCTGAACATTCCACAAACTAATTTGAGAGTGATTTCATATCTATTTTCAACAGTTCAAAATTAGACAAAATATATACACAACAGAATTTTAAAACTGCTTTTTTTCTAACAATTTCAAATAGGGACAGTAGTGTCCCTTCTACCCACTTTGGTGAGCTTTAGCCCATCAGTTTGCTGCAGAGGATGCTGAGGAGATTCTTAATCTCTCCCAGCTCAGTGGTGGGGGCTGGGGGCGGGGTGTGTCGGGGGGCTGGCTGGGCCAGGACTGCAGCATAGCTGAGGTGCTGCTCCTGGTTGAATCTGGGCCTGTAGATGGGGGGATTGGGCTGGGCGGGGCGCTGATGGGCAGCAGGTGCCCACATGCTGCGGTACCTGTGGAGCTGCTCTTTTAGCTTGTGCAGCTCTGTGTTGTACACATTGTCCCTGTGCTTCATGTCCTCTTTAAAGCTGGCCAGCTGGGCTCTAAGAGCTCCATGTCCTCTTTAAAGCTGGCCAGCTGGGCTCTAAGAGCTCCATGTCCTCTTTAAAGCTGGCCAGCTGGGCTCTAAGAGCTCCATGTCCTCTTTAAAGCTGGCCAGCTGGGCTCTAAGAGCTTCATGTCCTCTTTAAAGCTGGCCAGCTGGGCTCTAAGAGCTTCATGTCTTCCTGCAGCTCTTTCAGTTCGGCCATTGCTTCACTCAGTGCCATCCTGCACTCTCTCTTCACCTGGCAAACCTCGTCCCGTAGCTGCTGGGAGAGGCTCTGCTCACACAGTCTGGCCATGGTCAACTCCCAGAATTCTGTGAAGTCCTGTTCCAGCAGGGCCAGGGTCTCCCGCATTTGCTCCATGTACTTGGGGGCTACAGGGGTGGAGTTGGTAGGCGCAGGCGTGGTATTGGGAGGTTCGCTTGTGTTGACTGTGCTGTCAGTGGTTGTGGATTCAGCATTGATGTCAGGTTCAGGGCTGGTGGTTTCAAGTTTGTCTGCCTCATCTTTTAAAAGTAAAAATATGTCCTCAAAGGAGTGCAAGCTGGCCTCACTGCCCTGAATTAATACTGTACCATTGTGGTATATATTAACAGTTAAAACTGTGGGGCTGTCATCTGACTGTTCTCCAATTACAATCTGTCTCCCATAACAGATGCCTCTTTTTTCACATTGTGAAAATGCTTACACACAGCCAGGCTGTTGGGTGCTCAGTGTGGAAGATTAGGTTGTTTTTGATCTTCCTGTCCTCTATATGAGCATAATCACAGTACAGGGACTCTGGGCTGCTCTTCAGAAGTGACAGTTTGTACTGTTTCCTGGACTGGGCATTGGTCACTTCTACAGGGTACTGTATCTCTGTGCTGCCTGCAGGCTGCTCCGTTGCCATGGTAACCAAAAAGGCTCTGTCCAACTGTCACTTTCTTCAACTGCTGTTTGGCGTATGTTTAGCTTGCAACTTGTTGTTGAGCCTTTAGTTTTATTTTTTAAATATTTTATTTAATTCATTTATACTATAATTGAGGCCTACCTTCTGTGTTCTTCTGCTTTGTTATTTCTTATTCTCCCTTCTTTGTTTTTTCAGGCGTCCAGTCCAGTTCCAGTTGGCTTTACTTACTAAATGAGTTTGCTAATTAGCTTTGCTGGCTAATTATGCTAAATCTGTTTTATATTGTTTTCTATATTGGATATTTTCAATTTATAGTAATATTTCTATTCTACACATGTTCAGTGTTCATTTCTTTGGTATTCTGTTGTTAAATATCTATTTTGTCCCACTAAGAACACTAAGAAATAAATTTAAGAGCTCATCACTGGTGTGTGCTCACTCCACTCTTTCTCTCCCTCCCTCCCTCCCTCACTCCCCCTCTACCTCTCCCTCCCTCACTCCCCCTCTACCTCTCCCTCTCTCTCCCTCCCTCACTCCCCCTCTACCTCTCCCTCCCTCACTCCCCCTCTACCTCTCTCTCCCTCCCTCACTCCCCCTCTACCTCTCCCTCCCTCCCCCTCTACCTCTCCCTCCCTCACTCCCCCTCTACCTCTCCCTCCCTCACTCCCCCTCTACCTCTCCCTCCCTCACTCCCCCTCTACCTCTCCCTCCCTCCCTCACTCCCCCTCTACCTCTCTCTCCCTCCCTCACTCCCCCTCTACCTCTCCCTCCCTCCCCCTCTACCTCTCCCTCCCTCACTCCCCCTCTACCCCTCCCTCACTCCCCCTCTACCTCTCTGCTCTCCCCCTCTCTCTCTCCTTCCCTCGCTCCCCCTCTCTTTCCCTCTTTCTCACTCTAACTCACTCCCCCTCTACCTTTGCTCTCCCCCCTCACTCCCTCTCTCTGTTCTCCCTCCCTCACTCCCTCTCTCTGTTCTCTCCCTCTCTCACTCCCTCTCTCTGTTCTCTCTCCCTCTTTCCCTTTTCCTCTCTCCCTCCTCCCTCTCTCGCTCTCTTTCCCTCACTGTTCTTTCCCTCTTCCTCTCTTCTCTCTCTCTCTCTCTCCCTCACTCTCCCTCTCTCTCTCTCTCTCTCACTCTCCCGAGGTGTGTGGAAGGGTCTGGTCACTCATATAATCTGGATCGGTACCCTGACGGCCCTGCCTGGTTTATCTATGACTCTGTGTAGGTGTACTTCGACCTGCCCCGCCCCCCTCCCCCCGAGACGCCCGAGTCGCTGAAGAAGAAGCTGGGCCTCACGGAGTGAGCGACGCCCTGGGGGGAGGGGCCACTTCCAGAGACACGCCTACACCCCGCATATGCAGCTCGCTATTTCCATTTTCTCTATTTACCTACCGCGCGGTCCACTGCAGTGCTGCTGCTGTTCATTTGTGTTGGAGAGAGTCGGGCAGATGGGATACTCCCCCCTAGTGGTGGGAAGAAAGAATGACATGCTGGACACTGTTTTGATTTCATCGACTCCTGTCCTTTAGTTTTATGTGGAAATTATAATGAAAAAAGAAAACCCTGGAAACAAAACTGCTGCTGTGTTGTTTTGTGAGGAGCGCTGATGTACACGGTGATCACAACGGCTGAAAATTGCATTGCAAACAACCCATCTCTCGTACAAATTGCGTTCCACGCAAATGTATAGGTTGGAAATTGGGTAAATGGAAAATATCCATGTGGATTCAATGCATAAGATGTTATCCAGGTGCATTTGGTCTGTTTGTGTAGCAGTATATTAAAAGGATGGGTTTCACAATTATTGTTTTCAAGTTATTTAATTTAGAAACTGCAATCCTGAAATCCCCCTGGCTAACTTACTGACTGTATATGAAAGCTTCAGTTCAGTCCTTACACCCTGGTTTTTACATATTATTTTGTTGCAGAGGCGTTTTATGTCCACCAGGGAGCCAAATCTAGTCACTAGTGCCCTGTAACGAGTCAGACATTACCCACAGGCTTTTAGATATTTTATCCTTGATATTTTCTGTTTTAAAATAAAATAACTTGGATGATCTCATTTGGAGTTGATGGGTGGAACCATTGGGACACTACAGGGACATCGCCTCTGCTGGTATAAAACAGTATTACAGCACAAGTGCAATTAATCACCAGTGAAGCGAGAAGGGTCCATCTGCAGACTGCAGGCGCTTCGGGAACGCCTCTTCTTCGGGAACGCCTCTTCTTTGGGAACGCCCCTTATATGAGAAGGCCTAACTCGTCACTCAGAGGACGTCACTCAGAAAAATAAAAAATGGTGCAGGGTGAAACGGTAAGCGACTTGGTGTACAAAAGTTTTACAAAACCGTCAGTTTGATGTTATTGATTTTTGCTAACTGACCGTGTACATTGGTCTTGTTAACTAGCTGTTAGCCTAGATAATGGCGAATAACTCGTTACCTAACGTTAACGTTAGTTAATGGCGGAGAATCCGTTTGATACTTCGTGTTTGATGTAACAACTTATTGACATGGGACAGAGTTTTGCTCATTTTATAGTAGGATTATGTTATATGTATAACTAGCTAATGTAACATGTAATTTATTTGATAACGTTATTATGCTATTGCTACTTTTGCTCCGTAGCCCCATGTCACTGCATGTCAACTGCTGAAGACGGATCATGGCTACAAATGCCCTTTTTGTCCAAGGGTGGGGGAATACCCCAATATGGTGGCCCACCTACAGACCCACAAGTCTTCAGTCAAACATGGAGGTAACCTTAATATTTTGTGTATTAACAGTATTAAATAAATAAGAGTGTTGAATATCTAATTAGATTTCTAATATTATAATAAAGTCAACAAATCACTGCATTTGATGGGCTACTTGTTGAAGTGTTGAGGAGGAAATGGCTTATTGTCAGTTTAACCATAGCATTAATTTATAGAAGTGATATTTTACACTCTAGGACACACGTTCTCTGAGTAGTTCATGGGAGGAACAGATATCCCCCCTCACCCCTGCCCCCCCTCCTTCATAGACTGGGTTAAGGATGTGCTTTTATTATTGCCATTAGAAGAGCTTAAACATAACAATATCAGGTCTCGGAAAAAGTTTATAATTAGTTGGTCCCCTTTTATAGATTGTGTAGAAACCTTGTCGTTACCATAGGAATGTGTAATTGTTTTTGCTACAACTATTACTATGATATCACACAATCACTTAACAGCTCATAGACATTATTTGTGTGCAACAATGTCCCTATATCTAGGTGAATGTGCTATGCAAACCAATGCCAATATGCTTATTTTATTTTCTTCAATACTGCTGAATTGGCACTTCTTGTGCCTATTTGATTTAGTTTTGTTTATTTTATTTATCTTCTAATATTCATGCATTCTTCATGTATATGTGATATGTATATGTATTCTGTTCATGTATATGTGATATTTTGTTTTTGTTTTTAAGGCTATTCCATATAGAAGTGCAGTCTAAGCTGTGTGGGCAGCAGCCACTACCACTGCTGTTATTGCCCCAAAATAATTATCACCAAGAAAGGTTTCATTGCACATCTTGATAAATGCCTCTCCAGCCCTCCTACAGTCACCAGCCCTTCTACAACCCCCAGCCTCTCTTCAACCATCAACCTGCCTGCAACCCCAAGCCCCTCTACAGTAACCTTGCCTCCAACCTCCTGCCGTCTGGCAACCCCAAGCCCATCTACAGTAACCTTGCCTCCAACCATCAACCTGCCTGCAACCCCAAGCCCCTCTACAGTAACCTTGCCTCCAACCTCCTGCCGTCCGGCAACCCCAAGCCCCTCTACAGTAATCTTGCCTCCAACCATCAACCTGCCTGCAACCCCAAGCCCCTCAACAGTAACCTTGCCTCCAACTTCCAGCTGTCCTGCAAACCCAAGCTTCTCTACAACCACCAACCTCCCTGCAGCCCCCAGCCATTCTTCTACTTTAAAGGTGCTCCGATCAAGGCAAACCCAAGCCACCTGCTGTTTTTGCAATTTGCGTTTGAATAAAAAAAACCTTAAAACGCACATAAAGCGAAAACATTCATCTTCAAATCCGGTTTTGTCTTAGGGATCTTAGTATTTCTAATAGCAACAACAGCACTGTGGTCACTTTAATCATTACAGAAGACACCAGTAGCAGAGTATGTATAAGGAACATTAGTCAAAATCAAATCAATTAGTGTAGATCTCTCTATGTTTAAGATTAGGGCGAGTAGGCGAATTTATCAACTGAATTAGATTAATAGAGTTACAGTATGTTTTAAAACCATCAGATATGGGCTGTAACCAGTCCCAGTTGAGTTTAAAGCCTTTAATTAAGAATTGACACTAGTATTTTTGTGCATCCCTTTGTTTTATGTCCGACTTGTAGGATATTTCGGTGACGGAAGAAGAGGGATTTGCCAGGGGTTCTACTCTGAGCCAAAATATGCAGGGCTGTGCTCACAGTCCTGCATGGAGGAGTGGGCTATATAAAGCTCCAAGAAGGCAAGGTTTTCTACTATTTGCTTACTTGATATTGTCTTCACTCACACATTTCTCTATTTCCTAGTTCACTGTGCTATCAATAGCAGTGCTGTCCACTACTTTACTGTGCATTTGTTGGACCCAAACTGTTTGCTCACCCATTATTAATTGTTTTTATTCTCTTCTGTTCCTTTGGGCCCCCCCCCCCCAGACTGTGGCAAGTGGCAAGTGACGTCGTGCCTCTCCACCAACACCAGGACAACCTGCTTTGTTGTCAAAAAAAAAAGTAATAAAATCTTTAAAAAAAAAAAAAAAACATCCTGTCTGTTTATATTTTTTCTGTTATTACAATCTTTATAATAATAATAACTTACTATGTTCTGATTCTTTTTATGTTGTATATTGTTATCCATTCACTAAATAAATCTTATATATATATAGTATCACGTTGTGCTATAGTACTTGAAAAGAGATCCACTCTCTATTTTTTAAATTTTGTTTTGTAATCTGTTATTACAATTTTTATATTATAGTAATAATAACTTGCTATGTTTTGTATATTGTTATCCATTCACTGTAAATAATTCTGTGTTCTTTGTTTGCTGAAGCACTTTGTTTTCTTGTTATGATACAAGAAAACATTTTATTATCGAACATGTCATACAACTTGAAAAGAGATTTGCTCTGTGTGTGTGTGTGTGTGTGTGTGTGTGTGTATTTTATATATATATATATATATAATCTATTTGTTGCGACCCCTGGTCCAGCTAATCGCTTCCACATGAGAGTGGCTGATTAAAAGATTAAAAATCTGCCTTTCGAGTGAAAGATCACTTCGCCACCCTAACCAGCCGTGCCTCGCCGTGGTGGTTCCTCCCTGCCTCTAGCCTCAGCTTCCTGTTTTTTTTCTCTTTCCCATTTTGGTGCCCAGTTCTACCCTACTCAAGGTTGAGTCAATTCTCTACCCTTATTGAAATGATGAACCATTAAAGTACTGTATTGTTCAGTTTAGCTCATGCTGTAATATTTAGAAATCATTAATTAATGGTAGCTTGAATCTACAAGCAATTAATAACAGCTGCATTATTTAATGCCAATATAAGAACACAAAAAAATACTTAACTAAGTTTAATCCCTGTTTTGATCATTTTATTAGCTATTTGTTAGGTCGTGTATTTGGTATTAGCCTGTTTGGATAAAATACATTAAGAATATATTTGTTACTACTACTGGTAACTAATGAAAGTTTAATTGGATACTTTGTTAACGTTGACAACTAACATTAACCTTACATCCTTAAACGTTAGTTGAAGTACGTCTATTTAATACACTTACACTTTAAATTCTATTTAAAAAGAGTCGCGTGTGTGACGTAACTCGGCTGCACCCGAGTTGTCAATCGTTTGTAACGTTAACACACGGAGCTAAAATAATATGTTAACGGTCTGTTTGTAACAGTATTACAAAGGAGTTCCGAAATAGCTTTGCAACAAACAAAATGACTTGCTCCGTTTTTGTTTCCCTGCACTCCTACAAGGTTTACTTGAACATTAAAACAACACTTTTATACTGATTTGCTCTAACGCAATCATGAACAGCACATCTAGACGATAAAGTTGTCTGAGGACGACTTCTGAGTGACGTGACGTATGAAAAGGCGTTCCCATAGAAGAGGCATTCCCGAAGAAGGGGCGTTCCGTGAGCGCCTGCAGTCTGCAGATGGATATTCTTGGAGAGAAGCAGAGAAAAGCACTTTCATTTATAGCCTGAAGCAATGAAAGAAGGACTGGTAGGCCACCTCTATCTTAAACAAAAAGATTATAGTTAATACTTCTCCAGGGTATGAAATTGCTAACGTTATTATTGCCAATTAGCAGATGTTCTTATCCAAAGCAACTTAAACAACTTAACGTAATATAATATCCATTCTGAACACTGAAACACTTCAGGTTAATAACATGTATATTTTCAGCACCTTGAGTCAAATTTGCAACCTAATTTGACTGAAAAGCTATAATTATCATTCAATATACACATCTTGGTTTGGGATTATTATTATTTTATTTTATTTTTTTACATCTGACTTGCTCTGCTGAAAAGCCACTTTTTGTCCAACTGGTGGAGGTAAGTCATTCACCTGAAGTGCCCTGCACTGATTCCATCAATGCACTCCTTCCAACTCCCCTGAACAGAAAGATTGGCCCAGTTAAAACAAGCATTTTAAAATGTTTGTTGATGGGGAGAATGTCATTTCTTTTCAGGGTTGCCAGATGCCTAAATTTGTGTAGATTTGGAAGGTGAAACTGGCCTACGTGAAAAGAAAACCCAGGGACGCCAGATCGTAAAATCCCCCATTTGAGAGGAATAAATTCCCTGAAACGGGGGAATTTTAAAGAAAAGAAAAGTTAGTTTTTTTCTGGCAACCCTGAAAATGTATCCTTCAAAATCCCCATTCAATGAAAATGGAGGACATTTTTTCTGTCTTGCGCTCACTAAAAAGCAAGCATAAACCTTTTTGGACTCTGGTGCTAAAGAGAAACCCATGCTACAACAGCCAGTTTGATTTTGAAGGATACACTGCAGGAGAAAGCTCTGCAGTGGAATGGTGTTGGGGTCCCAGCTGTCCCAGTGTGTGTTTGTGTCTTTCAGCAGTGCCCCGTCGAGTGGTTCCACTATGGCTGTGTGTGATTGGCTGAGGCCCTGATTTCCCCAAGTCTTCCGCCGCCATGAAGAGGAGAAGGGGCCACCAGAAATAGGCCCTGTCACCACGGTGATGGAATCATCCTCATACAGCCCCACAAGGATGCCCCCCTGAACCAACTGCCCCCTCCCCTCCACAAGGAACAATCTACCACAGCCATCTGTGGAGAGTGCAGCGTGTTGGTGTATCTGCTGCATCCCAACATTGACTTGAACAGTGTTTCATTAGTGTTTTGTACCAAGACTTCACAAAGGACTTTGAATGTGGAAGACTGGCTCATTCGCCCCAAGTACCTCAATACACTGTAAAGGCCATACAGAGGAGACAATCAACACAAATAATAGACTCTAAGAATTGTAAGATGCTGGCCTGGTCACTTACCACTGTGTTCCTGCATATCACAGACTCTGAATTGTAAGATGCTGGCCTGGTCACTTACCACTGTGTTCCTGCACATCAGACTCTGAATTGTAAGATGCTGGCCTGGTCACTTATCACTGTGTTCCTGCATATCACAGACTCTGAATTGTAAGATGCTGGCCTGGTCACCTACCACATCACAGACTCTGAACTGCTGCACTCTTATTCCTCATCTCCCACCTCAGAGCCCATCTGCCTGTCGGTACATTTCCCCATCAATGCCGTTTCCAGTGCCTGGACTGGATTAGATTAGATGTTGATCTCAAACTGTAGATGAGGATGATAAGCTGTGTGTAAGCTTGTGTGTGCTGGGCATTACTAACACACAACACATGAATGAACTATTCATTCATAAACATGAATTCCGCCTCAGTCAGTCCTTTTGAGCAGGATGTGATTATCATTTTGGAGTCATTGTAATGTTGTTCATGTGAATTACTACCAGCTATGCCAATTGTGACGCGGTATGTCAAAACCAGGCGGAATTGGGCAGAGCTACGAACGGAGGAACAGCTGCAAAATGCCTTGAGGGTGAATTTTAGGGGTTTAGAGATTTTTGGACATTTATGATGCTACAAATATTAAAAATGTTCTGTAAAAGTTTCTAACTGAAATTTCATCGACAAAGTATTTTTTTAAACACTTTTAGAGAGGCATATAATTTCACAAAATGATGCCTTGTTCGAGATTTTGCTTGGAAATTACGCCAAATTTAGCGTAACTTCGAGCTCACTTGCTAACGTAAAATCGCATCGCCCCTATACAAATTTGGTATCGCCGGAATCGTCAGACCTTTCGCGATATCATTGTTGCGAATGATGCTTTCATATAATTACGCGCGGGTATCGGATCACATTTTCCCGCTGTTCGGTGTGCGTAATTCTGAGCTGTATGTCGATATTTCATAGGTTTTCAGTCGTTTTTCATCATGAATTTCCATCCAAATGTATAATTTGAGATTTTTAATACTGTGCTTAAGCTTCACTGCGGCAATGGTCGTGTCGGCGAACGAAAATCAAGTTTCGAAGTTACTGAATGAAGCCAGCGAATTCGGACTAGGAAATGAACCTGGCCTGCAAGATTTCATTACGGACTATTTCATCAGTACAGATAGTATAGATTCGGACAATGAACATGACGATGAAGAAATTGAAATGGAGCTTGGTTCCGATGATGATGATGATATTTTGCCAACATATTGGTTATTCAAACGGTATCTTTCTTGATGAAATAAACTATTAATTGATTATTAAAACAACAATAATCGTGAGCTTGTTTATGCACTACAAGAGCCGCCCGATAAAGGGCGCCCCTTTTTTGACAGTACTTTCTCATCTAAAAGACGTTAAAACAAAAAAACTACCGGTCACATCTACATGGTTATTGGCTTAAAAGTTAGCTTATCGTTTTGTGAACCTAATAAATATAATATGTTCAATGGTATGTGCCAGAATAATATCAGTATCGTATGTTGATCACAAAAATGTCTGGTTTCCGCCCGATAACAGGGTTCGGTACGCTAACATTGTTAACCAACTTGTTTTGTTTAAACTCAAACTTTAAAGGGCTATTTCTCAGTTTCGATGTTTCAGACGGTCCAATTTAAAATCTTAATAACTTCGCTTTGGAATATCCGATTTGAAAAAAGAAAGCGGAGTTGTAAAGTGCAAGGTCTATGTTTTACTAATATACCAATAACTCAAAATTGACCTCTTGCCCAATTCCGCCTGGTTTTGACATACCGCGTCACAATTATTAATGTTCACTAATCTATGTAGTATTACTAACTCCAGGAATTACTGGATATTATTTTTAATTGGGGCCCTGAGTTTTCTTCACAATTTTACTCAAAATGCATTCTATTAATCTTCCACCAGGTGTCTCTGTAGCCACATTTGGATGAACAGGTACTAACTACAGTACTAAGTATTAAAACATTGAAGGGCATCTATGAGAAGAGCAACATTATACGTAGGGCTGGGTATCGAACCTCAATACTATTTGAGCACTGACCGAATCATGTCCGTAGCACCGAGTATCGAAAACTGTCCGAGTATCGAAAAAGTATTCGGTGCCAATTTTTCGGTACTTTTTGGCAAACATTTCTAAAATGATCTGTTAAGTACCAAATCTTTAGCCCCACCAGGGGAACCCTTTCTTGTTTTTATTCTTGATTTAAAGCATAATTTTCTTCATTTTATGCAGCTGTTTGAGTTGAGAACTTTAAACACTGAAGCATTCGAGAGGTTTCAGCTTATTTTGTTAAATGAGAATCTCTTTTTGGATATTGTTGTAAAAATATCTTTACACTCAGCAAAGAAAGGTTTTGAAAAAAAGTATCGATTTGGCATCGGTATCGAACACCAGGTATCGGTATCGGGACCGGTATCGAAAAATTTCAAACCATACCCAGCCCTAATTATATGTGTTCATATTTTATGCACATAACTATATATGTACATTTAGTATATACACTGCACTGGACTGAAACAATTTGTGTTTATGTTTATTTAAAAATGAATGCAATCGATGTGTTTTCTGTTGTCTTTTTCCCTGTTTGGTACACATATTTCTCCAGATTCACAATTCACATATTCCCCAGATTATATAATAAATATTTGTGTCTTTAACACAGTAGATGCAGTTAGAGTATGAAGTATGTTAATGTACTGATTTTACTCCTTTATACATATTCTAACTTTAAAGCGCTTGTAATGTTGAACCTATTTGTAAAGTTTATTTTTTTGTATGGTTGTCAAACGTATGTGGATTTTTAATGCTGTCCCTCTGTGGACAATAGAGATCTACTGAAACTGAAGCCGTTCTTTTTGTGTGTTATTTTATTGACCAATGACAACACAATTCAAACATGACAAGTTTCAAGGCTGAAATCCCCACTCATCCTTATTGTCTCTCCTGCATTTCTGTGGTCTCATCATCGTCTGGTGAGGGATTTGCCTCCCTCTGCTGGACAAAAAATGGCTTTACAACAAAGCATGTCGGATTAAATAAATAACAGCACTCTGTTGTTAGTCTTTTTTTTTCGTGTGGTTGTCAAATGTACGTGGATTTTTAATATTGCCCACAATGTACCCTCTAGGGATAATAAAGATCAACTGAAACTGTTCTTATTTTATATTATTTTTATTGAGCACTGACAGCACCATTCAACTTTCAAGGCTGAAATTTAATGACAGAATAAAATTCCAAAACACTGAATTATCTTTCATTATTAAAATAAAAATGATGTACATTTATAAAACCTGCCCCCAACACACCAAATGTGCTTTATGAAAGCAGAGAAGATGAGGGTTCTCTGAAGTGCATTACTGGCTGGATTAACTGTTTATCATGTTCAAACTTAGTGAAGGAAAGCATCAAAAGGCATAAAATGTACTTAACAACTGATCACCTTCCTGTACACCTGTAAGCCGTTAAACCTTTATGCCATTAATTAGGTCATCTGAATCAGTCGTTGTTCAAATAACAAATGCAAACACATTCCAAAATGAAACAAAAGCTTTCACAAAGTAGCTTACATACTGTAAGTCAGGCTGTGGGTTTATATTTTGCCACCTTTTCTTCTTTTAATAGGAACATCATCAGTTTTTTGTCATAAGTTCACTAGAAAGCAAACATGAACCCTGTGGTGTTATGTGGTACAGGGGTAAGAACAGCTCTATGCACAACCGTAGCTAGAAAGTTTGATCCCCTCCTTCTTGTCTCTGGAGATCACACCCTCTCTGTGCTGCAGCTCTAAAACCATCATAAGATAATAGTGATATGAAGGTTTGTTGTCTTTGACTACTGAGCCTGTGGGTTCAATGCCTAGGGCCTCATTTATAAAAAAAATAAATAATAAAAAGTACTTGGACGTAATCTTTAACTTTCACGTAAGCAGATTTCATTTAATGGACTTAAGCATTATTTATAAAATGGGTTGCGCTTGTTTAAAATAGCGTCTGTCGTACGTACTTACGTCTATAAATCTCAAATGAACGTTGAAATTGTATAAGTCACTACTTTGTTGTGATTTTCTATGTATGCCACATGTAAGATCAAATTTGATCTAAAGTACTTTTTATAAACGAGACCCCTGCTCTTCCCTCTTATTTCTCCCCACTGTAGCGTAACGGTAGAGTCTTTGTCTCTGGAAGGTGAACGAGGGATAAAACCTCTTTATTCATCTTTATTTACCTTGTATTTCTGTGGTCTCTTCATCTTCAGTCCATGGAGCAACCTCAAAAGCGTTATGACCTCTGTGGCGTGATGACACTGTCTGTTATCTTTATTTCGCTGGCATTTCTGGTCTCATCTTCTTCTGTCCAGTGCATCACCCTCAAACACACCAAGGCCACTGTGGCATAACGGTAGAGTCTTAGTCTCTGGAAGGTGAGCTTGAGGGTTCAAACCTCGTTCTTTATCTTTATTCCTCATGTTTTTATGATCTCAGCTTCTTCTCTCCACTGCAGAGCTCACAGAACAGCTAATTTTTTGTGTATATAAATATCAACTTGCCATGTAAATGCTTTGTAAGTATATCTGTTTAAAAGCAGATTTAAAATTAAGTAACTAAAGAGTCATAAACAAGTTCAAACGAATCAGCAAACACAGGGGTTATGTTATTTCTGGCTACCAAATGTACAGTATGTATGTTCCAATTAATCCATTCTGATTACCCACAATACATTTCATGTATTATTTCAAACCATGATTGTAACAGTATGGTGTTTTATGTATGTAGCAACGAGGCATATTCCACTGTACACCTGGTTTGCTCCATGTTAGGGGACACATTAAATGCATAATCAAAAGTAGATTATTTATATATTCATGAGGAATTCTTTATTTTTTAAAAACAAGGACATTCCATATTTTGCACATTTACCTAAACAAAATGATTTATTTTATTTTAAAATGGGAATCTTTTTAAAGAACTTTTAAAGATGTGATTTCGAGAGTAAGTCATTTGGTTTAGGGAAATCAAAGAAGGGAATATCCTTATTTATAAAATTAAGAATTCCTCAAAAATATGCCTGCCTACTTTTGGTTACACATTGTCCCCTAAAAAGGAGTCAACCAGGTACACAGTGGGATTGGCCTTCTTGCTACATCCATAAAATACATACTGTCAAAATCTGTGATTTCTTTTCAGGGTTGCCAGATGCTTAAATCTGGGTAGTTTTGGATGGCAGACCTGGCCTACCCAAAACAAAAACTAAGGGACGCCAGATCGAAAAATCCCCCATTTGAGGGGAAAAAACTCCCAAAAATCCTTCGTTTGGGGGAATTTTTCAAGAAAATTTTTTATAAAATCTGGCAACCCTGAAAATGTATGCTTCAATTAAGTTATTGTATTATTCAATAACTCAGGTTACCCACAGTGCAGTTTGTGTATTATAAAATGGACGGCACTTCACAAGGGTAGAGGTTGCTGGTTCGATTCCCCGAGCACCACACCTGAGCAATGTTGGTGTTCCCCAAGGGTGGGGGAGTTGTATGAGTGTGGAGTGAATGAAGGGGAAGTGGCAGGTTGTGGCCCCCCCTGAAAGTTCAGAGTGCAATGCAGGGGTTATGCAACTTTTTTGGACGACTAAAATAGCAGCTGTAAGGTGAAAAATTTGAGAATTCAGCCAGGCCCCACTCTCCATTAGTGCATTACTACAGACAGTATCACATACAACCACAATCAAATTAGTTTGTTTTAGTTAAAACAAATTGATTTGATTGCATAGAAGTATGTAAGACTGTAAGTAGTAATACACTAATCTACACCAAATGTGGTACATAAAAACAAAAAGAAAGCAAAACTTATACTTACACAGCTCCTCTGTCTGGGGACTTCCTGTTTCTCCTCCGCATGGTCAGCTCCTCTGTCTGGGGACTTCCTGCTTCTCCTCCGCATGGTCAGCTCATCTGTTAGACGCCCACAGTGCTTCCCTGATGCACACGTCTTGGTGCTGGGCAGCGTACTTATGGATTGGATTTCAGGACATGGTATTGGTACACACTGGGCTGAATGACAAATTGCTTGGGACTTAGGTCTAGCATATGAGCAACACAGAGTTCTTAGGATGACACTGATTTCAGAGGTTTTGGGACATGGATCCACCCAGGGCAGATTTCAGACAGTCTTAAGGCTTGTTGCAGCTGGTGGCCACACTCTCAGAGGGCTTAAGACTTGTATCTGCCGTGAAGTCTCGAGACCTGTAACAGGCCTAGTTTATGACATGGATTCTGATGCTACAATTCACAAGTGTTGAGATATGAACCAACCCAGAGTCGTGACACCAAGGCCCTGGGACCTGAGTCTAAGACATAAAATATACATACCACCGCACCTGGGACACCGGCACACTTCAGAACGTACGCACTGGGTTTGCACACAGATACACCGGGGCCACAATTGCTTGCGGGGCTACAGAAAAGCTGGAGTGAAAAAGAGAGGTTGAAACATGTTTAAAATAACCAATATCTGTTACGATGAATTATGTAGCCCTAAAACACAGAGATGTTAACAACTTTCTATAGTAATTGTATGTGGTGAATGCATGTGAAAGTGTATTCAATGTAGTTGAAGATGCAATGTGCATGCAGTTGAACAACTGTTTCTGTACGCCTCCTACCCTGGATAGTGCATTACATAGTCAAGAACAAACAATGAGCTTTCAAAAGAACTTAGTTGTGATACAGACACAAATCAGGAGATGGGTCTAAAAAGATATCAAATGACTTAAATATCCCTTGGAATACAGTCAAGACCATCATTAAGAAGTATAAAGCATATCCAATGGCACCACCTAAATCTTGCCTAGATCAGGCTGTCCTCCAAACTGGATGACTGAGCAAGGAATAGCCTGGTCAGAAAAGCCACCATGAGGTCAATGTCAACTTTGAAGGAGCTGCAGTGTGACGTTCCGTTCCCATCCAGTCCGTTTTCCCGGTTTTGTCATGTCCCTCCGTGTCTTGTTGGATTCCTTGTCCGTGTTTTCCCCTCTGCTTCAGGTTGGGCGTTTCCCCTCTGTTTCGCTCTCTTGATTTCCCACTTTAGTTTCCGCCTATCGCCTTCCCCGCTCGTTGCATACATTCCTCACCTTTGTGTGTAGCAATCACTCCCGGTTTCTTTCCGCACCTGTTCCTTATTGATTCCAATCTCACTCCCTTATTTAACCCACCTGCTGTCTCCCCTTCTTTGTCGGTTCATTACTGGTGTTACCCCTCAGACCCTGTTCACTGCTCTTTAACTAACTAACCTCGTTCGTTGTATGGTCTTCTCGTTTCTGGTCCCGTGTTTTCTGATCGCTTGGTTGTGGGTTTATCCCCTTACAGCTTTCAGTTTACCTATCCTGCAGTTTGGTAGATATCCACCCCTGACGTTTTGCTGTTTGCATGCCTCTAACTTGTCTCCTTCTAACCACCAGCTGTCCCAGCTTCTACTCATCTGTAGCAGTGTCTGTTCCCTGTGTGTGTGTGTTACGGTACCTCCAACTCCAGCTCGTGCAGTGTCCGCAGTTGAGTTCTAGCCTGGCTACCCTGCAGTTGTTCCTGTCCGGCCGTAGCTACCTCCTGTGCTGCGGTTACGGTTCCAGGTTCCTCTGGGATTCAGCCAGCTCCAACCGGACCTACCTGAGCTCCGCCACACCACCCAGCCCAGCCGAGTTTAGCCGGCTACCTACCTTTGTTTTCAGACAACTTCCGTGAAACCTCCCGGTCCAATTCCAGTCTTAGTTCCATTCTAACCTACCCTTTGTTCTCTGTCCAGTTCCCGAGTTGACCTCCCGGTCCAGTTCCAGTCCTGTCCCGGTGCGAAGTGCACCGCCAGTTCAAGCCCAGTTCCGGCTTGGATCACGCTCCTGGTTTTTCCAGTCCAGCTCCGGCTTGGAGCAGTCCGTATCGGACTTCCTGTGTGATACTGTGTTTGACTTTCCTGTACAGCTTTGGGACTACCCCAAAGCTTAAATAAATATACTTTTCCCTTTGAATCAGCCTCAGTCGTGCATTTAGGTCCAACCTTCCCCAGGATCGTAACATGCAGTCCTTTATGGCAAAGACTGGTCAATGTGTACATGTGACAACAATATCCCAAGCTCTCCACAATTCTGGCCTGTATGGCAGGGTGACAACAAGGATGCCCTCACTAAAAAAGCCAACATTGGAGTAGCATGCAATTTCTCTGAGCTTGAACTGTTCTGTAAGGAAGAATGGGGGTAATTCCATCTCTAAAGTGAACGAGCATGACACCCACTATCACAGATCGTCCTGAGAAGAGCTTTAGGAGTAAGAATGGAATAATATTTGCATCCCTGAAGTCTTATTTTGTTGAAAAATGATTTGGTTTAAGGGGAATGTTGCTAATTGATTATATCCAGATAAAAACTTTTCATGCCGTAGGAATCATATAATATTGATTTAATATAGTTCTCAATATCCGATTTGCACCAAAATCTTCCCTGATAATGTTTCAGACATGAGGAATCTATCTAAATTGTCAAAATACACCCAAGGGTTAGGGTTAGGCTTGAATTATTCTTTCTTCACATATTTATAAATATGCACAGTGAAAATGGTGATGGTTAAATCCCCCCATGAAGTTTAATATTCTTGCATATCACATAGTACTACCCCATTTTGACCACAAGATGGTGCCATTTCAACTATGGCCTGCCACTTTTTAATGAACTGGCGATGCATCCAATTCATTCTCAACCAATAGAACGCTGAGGTCAATGAACTTTTAAATTTGTGCTCCTGGTGGTTCTGGTTGGAATTTCATACTGAATAACAAATAGTTGAAATGCACCATCTTGTGGTCAACATGTGGTAGTACTATCATTTTTCAACAAAATAAGGCTTCAGGGATGCTAATATTATTCCTTTCTTACTCCTAAAGCACTTTTCAGAACAATACGTGATGGTCGGTGTGGAAATCCACCTTTCTGTGTCTGATTCATATGGAATTACTCATGGGCAAGTATTGCCGTATCTAGGTGTCAAAAGTTGGGAGAGACCTATCCAAACTGATTCATGGTTGTAATTCAAGCAAAAGGAGCTTCCACCAAGTACTGATTCAGGGAAGTGTTTACACTTCTAAAATCCAGTTATTGCAGATTTGTATTTTTAAGTCATTCTCACAAATATTGAGATGTTTTTCACATAAACCTATTTAAGTGAATTGAGGGATACCACTGTAAATGAAGGTGGGAAAAATATGATTTCATGTATTTTCATTTGAGGAATAAAAGCTCAACAATATGAAAGGATGTGTAAACTTTCTATAGCCAGTATGTACTTACATATGACCACATGTACTTATAAACGATAGTTATGAAATCTGGAAAAAAATCTGAATAACACCTGATCAAGTTGCATCCCTGCATAAACGATCTTGCTAGTTCATTCAATGCTGCCTGTCTAGCTCCTGTTATCTACAAAGCCAGCTAACTATACTGCTCAAAAAAATTAAGGGAACACTTAATCGTCACAGTGTAACACCAAGTCAGTTAAACTTCAGGGATATCAATCTGTCCATTTAGGAAGCACAAGTGATTGTGAATCAATTTCACCTGCTTTGGTGCAAATGAAAGTGACAACAGGTGCTATGGAGAGGCAAAAGCCAGTCAACCCCCAAAAAGGTAATGGTTTTGCATGTGGTGGCCACAGACAATTGCTCTCTCCTTATCCTTCCTGACTGATTCTTCTCTAGTTTTGTGTTCTGCTAGTGTCCTTGTCACTACTGGTAGCATGAGGCGGTACCTGCAGCCCAATCAGGTTGCACAGGTAGTCCAGCTCCTCCAGGATGGCACATCCATACGTGCGGTCGCAAGAAGGTTTGCTGTGTCTCCCAGCACAGTCTCAAGAGCATGGAGGAGATACCAGGAGACCGGCTGTTACACGAGGAGAGCTGGACAGGGCCGTAGAAGGGCATAAACCCAGCAGCAGGACCGGTATCTGCTCCTTTGTGCGAGAAGGAACAGGAGGATCACTGCCGGAGCCCTACAAAATGACCTCCAGCAGGCTACTGGTGTGCATGTTTCTGACCAAACTGTCAGAAACAGACTCCATGAGGGTGGCATGAGGGCCCGACGTCCTCTAGTGGGACCTGTGCTCACAGCCCAGCACCGTGCAGCTCGATTGGCATTCGCGAGAGAACACCAGAATTAGCAGGTCCGCCATTGGCGCCCTGTTCTCTTCACAGATGAGAGCAGGTTCACACTGAGCACATGTGACAGGCGTGAAAGAGTCTGGAGACGCCGTGGTGAACGTTATGCTGCCTGTAACATCATCCAGCATGACCAATTTGGCGGTGGGTCAGTGATGGTCTGGGGAGGCATATCCTTGGAGGGTCGCACAGACCTCCATGTCATAGCCAACGGTACCCTGACTGCTGTTAGGTACCGGGATGAAATCCTCAGAGCGACTGTCAGACCTTACACTGGTGCAGTGGGCCCTGGGTTCCTCCTGGTGCAGGACAATGCCCGGCCTCATGTGGCCAGAGTGTGTGGGCAGTTCCTGGATGACTGGCCCTTTCGTTCCCCTGACCTAAATCCAATTGAGCGCCTATGGTACGTTATGTATCGGTGCATCCGACACCGCCAAGTACCACCACAGACTGTCCACGAGCTCACTGATGCCCTGATCCAGGTCTGGGAGGAGATCCCCCAGGACACCATCCGCCGACTCATCAGGAGCATGCCCAGACATTGTCGGGAGTGCGTACAGGCACGCGGGGGCCATACACACTACTGAGTCACATTATGAGTTGCCGTGATAAAATTCACACAAATTGGATCAGCCTGTGATTTAAATTTTTTATTTAGATTTTCGGTGTAATTTTGAATCCAGCCCTCAATGGGTTGATTTTGGTTTCCATTGACCGTTGTTACGTCATTTTGTTCTCAACAAATTATACAATGTACATCAGTAAAGATTTTCAACTTGAATAATTCGTTCATCAAGATCTGATGTCCCTTAAGTGTTCCCTTAATTTTTTTGAGCAGTGTAGTTCATTTATCGATGCAAGCCGTTTCCTGCAAGCTTGGTGAAATATATGGATATAATTAGGTATCACACGCGTAGCATACGAAGTGCTATTTTCAAAAGTTGGAGTTAGCTGGTAGACATTACATAGTTAACTTTGTCTTGCTAGAAAATTAGTAATTACCTTTCTGTAGCACTGTACCAGTGGAAGAATGTTTACAATTGCAGTTGTACGCCACATGGCCTTTCGACAATGGTTTATTCGGGAAATGTAGTCAAAGGGCTCATCGGCTTCAGCAATCGCGTCTTGTTATTGACAACATATCCCATAAGCGCTTTCAAAAAACACAAACATTGCGTCATGGTTGGCCAAACCATTAATGGAGGGGGGACATGCTTTCATTTTTGCTGTGTCCGAATACGACCCCTACACACTTTTGGGGGCGCATATTTGAGTCCACTTCATCAAAAAGCTTTTGAGTGTGCAACTTTTTCTCACAAATGGGGGCACTTAAAATACCAAGATGAACCCCTTATTGCCGGGGTTTTGTTAAGGGAATTCAGAAGCACACTTCCCTGCAGAATTGTGCACTCATTCGACAATTTCAGGAAGTAACCCGGAAGTAAAAACGTAAAAAACATAGAGCGTATATGCGCATATCTATGGTACATGAGTGGGTCATATCAAAGATTTTATTACGAACTACACTTTTTTAAATGTTTGTTAATTCTGTCTTCATTAATAATCTACACTTTGTGACAATCGTCATATGTTAACTGATTGATATTATAAATAAAAAAATAAATTAAAAATGACAAACTACTTCCTCACTAGTTTGGAAAGAGTTTTGCAGGATTTCTTTCGCACACTGTTTCATTTAATTTCATTTCATTTATTATACAGGAAAAAGTTAATACACCAACAACTGGTTATAAAATACTATGGCCCTACTCAGCAAAATTGCTGGTTTGCAGAGGATTCCTCTCCTGCAGTGGTAAAGGAAGGAGAAAGTAAAAGTAAGGGGACAGGGCACATAGGGACAGGGGTCTGAGGGGACAGGGCACATAGGGACAGGGGTCTGAGGGGACAGGGCACATAGGGACAAGGGTCTGAGAGGACAGGGCACATAGGGACAAGGGTCTGAGGGGACAGGGCACATAGGGACAGGGGTCTGAGGGGACAGGGCACATAGGGACAGGGGTCTGAGGGGACAGGGCACATAGGGACAGGGCACATAGGGACAAGAGTCTGAGGGGACAGGGGACATAGGGACAGGGGTCTGAGGGGACAGATTGAGCAAGGACGTTCCATTTGCCCAATACATGTTGCCTCATTTCCTCCATCCTCGTATTCGTATAAAATATATGATCAAGAAATTGTGACACCTGCTGGCCAGGGCTGGTGTTACACTGACCTCAGATGAGCCTCACAGAGAGAACTATACAGTTAAAAAGCTCTTCAAACAAAACAAGAATCAAATCTTCAGTAAGTCTAACTGACCTCTCAAACAGTGACCACAGAGCTTTCAGGATCCATTTTTTGTAATTTGACATTATCATTATAATAATTGTTAACAAGATTTAACCTTCACATACTGCAGTGAAACGGATACTTTTAGCTGACACTGTGGTGTCGTGACTGCCACCTTGCTCCCAGTCCAGTCGCATACTGGCTCAAATACCTTGTAGGACATGAATGATTTAATCATACATTACCTGAACTGCTGATTAATTAAATAAAACATTTTGTTTAAGTAAATGTGCAAAACAGGGAATATCCTTGTTTTTTAAAACTATTAAAAACATTTTGATTATGCATTTAATGTGTCCCCTAAAAAGGAGCAAACCAGGGGCCTCATTTATAAAACGATCTTACACACAGATTTGATCTAAGACCCGTGCGTACGCTCAAATCCACGTCAAAGTTCAGATTTATAAAAATGGTCTTTGATGTGGAAAAGTACTTAGCTCCACGTCAGGTTCCAACTTGGCGTAGGCACATTTCCTTGTGGCAATGTTGTTGTACTGCAAGTGTTCGGATATCTCAGCAGCACAGCGCCAAAACGGAGTGTGGAGGTCTGGCTATGCGAGACTACTAACATGTCTTCTGCTGCCTAATTGTTTGCACAATAAAGTCATTCATATATTAAAGCATAATTGACACCTCCTTGAAGGAAATGTATTTAATATACATATTATGGTTCCACATGTGTAAAACATTTCGGTCAATCTAATCAATTGTCTATAAAATCTCCTATAATGCAGTGGTTTGCAAGAGGAAGAATGGCAGCATTGGCACTCCTCGAAGATATCGCCAACCGTGCAATACGAAGGGAACGCGTTTTCAGAGATCGGGCAGACTTCTTTGCGCATGATGATGAATGGCTGATCAGCAGGTACCGTTTGCCGAGAGCCACGTTATTAGAGCTTTGTGCCCAGATGGGCCCAAATTTACAGACACGCACCAACTGCAACCAGGCCATACCCGTTGAGGTGCAAGTCTTAACCATACTTGGGTTCCTGGCAACAGGAACATTCCAAAGAGAGATTGGTGACCGGTCAGGCATATCCCAGCCATCGGTTAGCCGAATCATGCCAGCTGTACTTCGAAGCATTATTCGCTTGTCTCGTCAGTACATAAAGTTTCCTTACACTGCCGAGGAGCTACAGAATGTGAAGGATGATTTTGTGCGCACCACAGGATTCCCAAACGTAATAGGTGCAATAGATTGCACTCACGTTGCCATACGGGCACCAAATGAAAATGAGTATGTATATGTCAACAGGAAGAACTACCACTCAATTAATGTGCAACTCATTTGTAATGCCCATATGGCAATCCGAAACGCTGTTGCAAGATGGCCAGGGTCGACGCACAACTCCTTCATTGTGCGTAATTGCAGTGTGGGGAATCGTCTAGAGGCTGGGGCAGGCGGAGACGGTTGGCTTCTAGGTAAATCACTGTTATTTCTATTTTCCTGCTTTGTTGCTTTTTTAATGTGCATAAAATAATGATCTCTACACAACCAGGTGACAGAGGTTATCCTCTGAAGCCATGGCTTCTCACCCCCATAGCGCACCCACAGACACCCGAAGAAACCCACTTTAACACGGTACATGCCCGCGCACGGTCAGTAGTGGAGCGCACCATCGGTATGTTAAAGGGAAGGTGGCGGTGTCTGGATGCATCAGGAGGGAAACTCCTGTATGATCCCAGCAAGGTGTGCCAAATTATCCTGGCGTGTTGTGTGCTTCACAATATCTCAGTGAGCCATGGGCTCGAGATGCATGAGGATGAACTGCGAATGGACATGGAAGATCCCCCACCACTACCCGCTGACTGGAATGCACATGCCACTACGCTCAGGAGAAGACGGCACTTGATTCACATGTTATTCCAACAGGTAAGAATGTTATTGGGGTAAAAATCAAGCGATAAAATATTTTGGAAAAAAGTGAATTTATTTACACACGTTTATTCAGACAGTCGACCAGAGTCTGGTTCATCTGAACCAAAGTCTGCCGCAGCTGCCTAAGTTCCGCAACCACCTCATTAACTGAATGAAAGAGGTCTCTCTGCGATTGTAGAACGGCATCAGTTAAGACCCTGGCCTGACTCCGATAGCCAGACGTGGATGATGGTGAGGGCCGGGAAGATTCCTCCTGTGCGGGTGTGTCCACGCTGGCTGCTGCTGCCATTTGGGAGACGGGTCTGCTTGGGGCTGTTTTCCGCTGGAGTGGCACTTCATCTGTATAAATAAAATTGTAAAATTTCAACAATGTTGCAAGTGTCATTATTTATACTGGACCTTACTTGATTTAAACACATGCCAGCTTACCTTCTGAATCTGCAGCAGTCAAAAGATCTGTGTCGCCCTCCGCATAAACGCCAACAACCGCACTTTCCCCAATGATGGCAGCAATTCGATCATCCCCTGGGGTGAGGTTTGGCGTGGCACTTCCACCTCCAGTGGCCTGCACACTGTCCCTATGGTGTGCAATGCGCTTCTTTGCCTTCAGTTTCATGTCAGACCATTTTTTCTTTACGTCCTTCAGAGACCTTTGCTGCCCCCCAACCTCGTTTACAGCCTGAGCCACAGCCTGCCAGGCGACGTATTTAGATTTACAAGAAACGCCACTGGACAGGCTCCCAAACAGCGTCCCGGCGCGCATTTGTACCTCCGCCAAGACGACTTCAATTTCGGATTCGCTGAAGTTTTTTTTTTTGCTGCTCGCCATTATCAAGTAGATGATTTGGGTTTGGATTCGGGCTCCTTTATATGCTGATTAAATTAATTAGGGGGCGTTTACAAGGCGGAGATATAAAACCTTTCAGCTGCGTACAATTTCGAGATCATTTGTGATTTATAGATTTCACATCTGGGAGAGTGGCGCACGCACGTTTTTTTGGGCGTACGTCCATTATCTCTGAATCGCACTTTTGCTCATTTCAGACATGATGTTAGATCAAATGTTGGATGTTTTCTACGAAACTTTTTATAAATGAGGCCCCAGGTGTACAGTGGACTTTGCCTTGTTGCTACATACATAAAATATCATACTGTTACAATCATGGTTTGCGGTAATATATGAAATGCATTGTGGATAATCAGAATGGATGAATCGGAACATATACATATTAGGTACCCAGAAATAACATAACCCCAGGGCCCGATCTTACACCCGGCGCTAAGCGGCACTAACCCAAACCCCATCTTACACGTGGTGCAGGGCTCATTATAGCGGCCAGTGCTCACGTTGTTTAAATACCACTTGCGCCCATAGCAAGTGAACTGGGCGGGTTGGTCTTAAAATGAGGTGTGGCCAGGATAGTTTTTGCCGTATTGCTATCTTGAGCCAGCAGAAAACAGACACAAGAATAAGTTAAATATCACCAGTTTGTGTTTATTATGCGTGAGTCGCACAGTGCGTGTACTGTACTGATATCGTTAGTGAATGAGAACGTCAGACAGTGACAAAATCATAAACATACCGGAACACACAGACACGCGATTATGGCTACGACTGCAGTACAGATTGCTTCTCCTGATAGTTTAGATTTTTCATCCACGGGTAATTGGCCAAAGTGGATAAGGAGGTTTGAACGCTTCCGTTTGGCATCTGGCCTTAATGAGAAATCTGAAGAGTACCAAGTTAACTCTCTGTTATATACATTAGGGCAGGGGTAGGGGACCCTGGTCCTGGAGAGCCGCAGGGTCTGCTGGTTTTTGTTTTCACCTTAAATACAGAAGCTAGACCAAAGAAACCAGGTGAGGTGAGTTAACTGTGTAATCAACTGCTTTAATTGATCAATTAAGTGGCGAGTAACAACAAAAACCAGCAGACCCTGCGGCTCTCCAGGACCAGGGTTCCCTACCCCTGCATTAGGGGATGATGCTGATGATATCTTGAGTGTGTTACCACTGTCAGAAATGGACAAAAAGAACGATGACAAAAAGAAGGAGGCTTTCGAAAAACACTGTGTGGAAAAACACAATGTAATATATGAAAGAGCAAAATTCAACATGCGACACCAAGAACAAGGGGAAAGTGTTGAATCCTTTATCACATGAGTACACACTCTGATCACATCAGTACACACTCGGGCAGAACACTGTCAATTTGGGGCACTCTGTGAAGAACTAATTAGAGACAGGGTTGTGGTGGGGATTCTGCACAGAAGGCTTTCTGAATGTCTACAGTTAGACCCAGAATTAGACCTAGCTAAGGCAATACAGAGTGCGCGTCAGAATGAAATCGTCAAAAAGCAACAGACATTGCTGCGCGGTGACAGCACAAATAAAATTTGACACAATGTAGACACCATTGGGTCCAAATTTAAGAAGGGACAGAAATTTCAGAGGAGCCAGGAAAAAAAATATTAAAATGAAAAAGCTATTTGAACACAAACATGACTCCAGTGTAGAAGGACAGTGTAAACGGTGTGGTAGAGGAAGGGGCCATCAACAGAAGGACCGCCTAGCAAGGGAGGCGGAGTGCCGAAAGTGTCATAAAAAGGGCCACTTTGCTGCAGCTTGCCACTCCACAGGTGCCATCCATACAGTCACACAGCAGGTCCAACATGAGTCAGAGGAGGAGTTAGTCTGAGAACACCCTCAGTGACAGAGCGGACAGAGACGGTGTCCTTTAATGGAGAAGCTGTTGAATGTAAACTCGATACAGGAGTAGCGGTGACTGCCATTCCAAAAGAGGAATTCAAGCCTGAGTGAGACGGAACACTGATGAAACCTACTAAAACCTATATGGCCCAGGTCCAGGGCTGCTTTAGTAGTACACTTTCAGCAAAAGGCCACAGTGCTACACAAGAGGTGTACGTGGTGGCGGGTCTTTCAAAGCCCCTGCTAGGCTTACTTGCAATTGAGGCATTGCACCTGATTCACAGAGTCCAAGAAGTCAGAGAGCTTCAGGACGATTTCCTCACAACATATCCAAAAGTGTTCAATGGATTAGGACAGCTCAAGGAGCCCTGCACAATGGAACTGGAGCAGGATGCCACTCCATATGCCCTGTCCACACCACGGCGTGTGCCCATCCCTCTCAGAGATAAAGTACGTGATGAGCTGGAGCGCATGGAGGCCATGGGAGTCATCTCTAAAGTTGCGTGACCCACCGCGTGGTGCGCAGGCATGGTCATGGTCCCAAAAACTAAGGGAAAAATCAGGATTTGTGTTGACCTTACACGCTTAACCAAATGGGTAAAGAGGGAGCGACACATCTTGCCATCTGTGGACCAGACACTAGGACTATTTTCAGGGGCAAAGGTTTTTTCTAAGCTTGATGCCCGTTCAGGATTTTGGCAGGTTCCCCTGGCCCATGACAACATTCATCACTCCCTATGGCAGCTATTGAAGTCCATTCCCCAGCCGGCGACTTTCACCACACCGCTGTCACAAGTCGAGGCTTTTCAGCAGCTGAAGTCAGAACTCAGTTCTCCCAAAGTGCTGGCGCAGTACTCCCCGAGAACAGAAACAAGAGTTTCTGCTGATGCATCTTCTTACGGCATTGGAGCCGTTCTCGTGCAGAAACAAGCAGACGAGACGTGGAGGCCAATCACATACATCTCGAGGAGCTTGACTGAAGCAGAAAAACGCTATGCCCAAATTGAAAAGGAGGCATTAGCCGTCACCTGGGCATGCGAACGTCTTTACTCCTACCTGCTTGGGTTGCAATTCACACTCATGACTGACCACAAGCCATGACTGTCGCTGCTGGGCTCCAGAGGTCTGGATGAACTTCCGCCGCGGATTTTAAGATTCGGCCCGAGACTGCTCAGGTTCACATATGAAATCCAGCAAGCAAGGGCGACTCCAACAGGCAGCACGCTTCGACCCTCGTCGCCAGGCACGCCCGTTGCCACCACTTTCACAAGGACAAAGTGTCTGGATAACAACAGAACAGGCACCAGGTACAGTTGTCGAGCTTGCGGGGACACCCAGATCATTCCTGGTTGAAACAGACAGGGGTTTGTTAAGGCACAACCGCATCCACCTACGTCCAGTGGGCCGCCCTCCTGAAACACCCTTGCCACACACATGTTCTTCGCGAGACAGCACCCAACCTGTGGCTGTTACCCGGTCTGGGAGAGTTTCAAGACCGCCAGATGAACTGGATTTGTAAATAACTGCCTCACAGGACTTAAGTGTACAAAGTCTGTTGCTGCAGTCAGTTGGATTAATTGGAAAAAGAAAGATGTGTTGTTTACAGGATATATATTATTTCAGTTCAATTTAAACAAAACTAGAATGTGCATAAACAGAAAGAGCACAAGTAAGTTTAGTTAGAATGTTTTGCCTTCTAAAAGGGGGAGGTGTCCCGGTAGGGGTTTTATGTAACACGCCTGCGTGTGAGAAAGGGATGTGACGCATATTTTGGAGGAAGGGGGTTCATTAAAAAAGTATCAACTTGACTATAAGCTGTTCTTCGTCTGTGTCATTCTAACTAAGACTATAGATAATAGTACAAATAGTTCCTGAAATCGTCCCCAGGGGACACTCTTCTGTTAGGGGACAATAGTTAAAACAAGCACAAAAATATAAAAATTACATTGTGAAATAGGGATTCATATTTTCCCCAAAAATATTAGATTTTCTCTTCTGGAATAGACTCGTATAGCAGGTAAGTGGGCTTGTTTATAGGCATTAAACTACCAATAAAAATTATTATAAAAAATAGGCCTATATATTTCCACAAGCAGGACAATAGGCCTATAAAACAAGGGAAAATATATGCGTAAACCTATTGGTTCCCAAACTGACAGCTTTAGTGTATTTAGTGTCATCATTAAGGCAAAACGCTATTTATGTTATTAATCAATATTAGAATGCACGTAATATGAACTTCAGATGAAGCTTGAAATTTGCTAGCCGAATTCATTGCCTGTGATCTGTCTGCTGAAGCCATAGCCTATTTTGTTAGCATATTCTCAGCGGTTGCAGGTGCTTTTTAACAAAATTAAACCGCATATACTGTATTTCCTAAAAGAACAGCACTGTCGGGAATTACCGGGAACCCATGCCGGTGTTAAACCCTAATGTTAAAGATTATTTTTGTGTATATCAAAACGCGTCATAATGGTTAGTCCAAATAATATTGATCATACTATTGATCCATATAGCCTTTTCCTTGCTCGCACGCTTTAACTACACAAGCACGAGCATGTCTGTTTCGCCGTCATACATGTATAAGCAAATGCAGGCTTTTAAAGGGAATGGGATATGAAATTTTGATTGGTTTATTGCATCCTACGCCCAAAACACACCTATAATTAATGAAGAGACCTCACTGTGGACAAGTCAAAGGTGTCTTCACATCAGTGGCAAACCTTCAGGCTTCAATGCCCTTCTGTTCAAGGGGATTGGGTGGAGAAGAAAAAATTTAATAAAAGTCAGGCCAGGGATATTCTATTTTATTGGTTTGATAAATATCAATTAAACTACTTTCATACAATTCCTATATTTAAGCATTCTTCATGTACGTAAAAAAAACTGTCCTTTTTTACACGAGTTAGAAATAAAATACACTGAAAACGTAATCAATGAAGTCGGACTTGAGTCTGTGATCCTGTTCAAGTATTTCTCATGTAGTGAACAGTTTCGTTTAATATATATTTTTTAATGAATCACTGCTGCCATAAGGTCACAGCAGAAGACAGCATTGACTAGCGAGACCCCCCCCCCCCCCCCCCTCAAAAAAAAACACAAAACCAACTTATAAAGGATTTTATGCCAGCCTGCATCTGACAGGCAAGGGAAAATGGCGTCAGAAGGTACCTTAACCCTTCTATTTATTCAATTCTGATGGTCTCTAAAAAAATAGTAACATCTGTGGTGTTATGGGTCAAATATGACTCGGCAGAGAATATTAGCTGTTCATAGCATGGCATGCAGCATTGAAAAGTTGTGGGCAGTTCTGTGGATCAAATTCTGTTGACTCAAACAAGATTCATGTCACACAAAAAATTTACTTGAACGTGCAAACACACACACACACACACACACACACACACACACACACACACACACACACACACACACACACACACACACACAGAAAGAGACACATCCTCTTCAATGGTAAAGACATTCTTCAAAGAGATAATCCTGTATCTGGTATTGTCCGGTTGTAAATATAATTGTTTCTCACAGACCATTTCCCAGTCACTGTCCTATGGCAGGAGAGCAGGGCTGGGGATTGGTGAGGGAATTTATTATTTTGAGCCTTCAATCAAACCTTGTGCAACCTTTGGCAAAGAAATGTTATAGTCAAATATTTGTTAAAGCCTTCAATTGAGCTTTCAGTATGGATTATTATTCAGACAAATAATAGGACATTTTTCACGTTACAAATGGATACTCATGCTGGTACCTTTGTTTAGGTAAGGTGGACTGCCTTGACTACATATGATCTGAGAAATCCTCTTGTTCATGTTCAATTTGAATTAGTTATTTTAAACAAAATAAAGTTTGGTTTTAGGAAAAAAAGAATACTTTTTACCATTTGTTCCAACATAGATATATGGGTCAATTTTGACCCCATAACACCACAGATGCAACTATGGTTAATAATGTAAAGTTATTAAAAAAAACACAAGCAATTTATTCTAGAAAAGTGTGTTCTAATATTAGTCTATTATAGATAACATAATCACCCCTTGTCTTCATTATAGGAATAATGAGTGACTTTTTTTTTTTAGGGGCAGGGGGAGTGGGGTGGGTTAGGGGCAGGGGGGGTGGGGTGGGTTAAGGGCAGTGGGGGTGGGGTGGATTAGGGGCAGTGGGAGTGGGGTAGGTTAGGGGCAGGGGGAGAGGGGTGGGTAAAGATTTAATCCCCAACCTGATCTACTCATACTGAGCCCGTACATAATCCCCTACAGAATATGAAATAACTACTACAATATCACTGGAGTTAGATCATGCAAGAATAAATCATAACAGCAAAACAGTCAATACTTTTATAATTCAGGTTTAATCCATGAGGACCATTGTCTGCAAATACAGAAAATTAAAGCAACAGGTTCAAACAAAATAAACAAGACAACAAGGAAACTCAAACTATTAATGTTTACAGTACAGAAAGGAAATAAGTGCACTGCATTAATGTTTACAGTACAGAAAGGAAATAAGTACACTGCATTAATGTTTACAATACAGAAAGAAAATAAGTGCACTGCATTAATGTTTACAGTACAGAAAGGAAATAAGTACACTGCATTAATGTTTACAGTACAGAAAGGAAATAAGTACACTGCATTAATGTTTACAGTACAGAAAGGAAATAAGTACACTGCATTAATGTTTACAGTACAGAAAGGAAATAAGTACACTGCATTAATGTTTACAGTACAGAAAGGAAATATGTACACTGCATTAATGTTTACAGTACAGAAAGGAAATAAGTGCACTGCATTAATGTTTACAGTACAGAAAGGAAATAAGTACACTGCATTAATGTTTACAGAACAGAAAGGAAATAAGTACACTGCATTAATGTTTACAGTACAGAAAGGAAATAAGTGCACTGCATTCATGTTTACAGTACAGAAAGGAAATAAGTACACTGCATTAATGTTTACAGTACAGAAAGGAAATAAGTACACTGCAGTGATCAGTCTGAATTCTGCCCATCAGCTGATTTTGCCCACAGAATTTTGCACATTGGAGCTCATAAAATGCATGTTTAACTTGAGGAGTTTATCACTGGATTCTTTTATACAAAGATTTAAAAGATACAAAAGACTGAATTATGACTTCAATCGCATTTTACCTTGCCAACTTTTACCAATATCACACTCTTAATATGTTACATTTCATGTTTTAATTTTCAAAAGTACACAAACACAGCTTGAACAGTTACAATATAAGTTTTCTTTCAATGTAAAAAAAATAAATCATAATTAGATAGCAAGCGCTTAACCTGAACCTGCTAAAATATCATATTCTTATATACATTGTTTAAGCTGTACTGAGGTTAATATTGGGTACAGCTGAAATTGTGGTTCAAAGGCTGGGTCAGGTTTTGGTCGTGGTTGTGTATTGGTTTAGTAAGGTTGGGTGTACATGCATGTGTGTCTAAAATGGTCTGTGTGTGTGAAAGAGTTTCACAGTATAGGAGATAAACTGTGTGTGAGTGTGTACTTGTGAGAGTATGTGTGTACGTGTGTGTTACGGCTGCTCCACAGCCACTGTAAACATACAAAGCCGACTGGTTTGCACACAAAGAGCTTTATTAACCACACTTACTAGGTAAGTTACACACGAACCACTAACCCCAACGAGCGAGCGTGCACCAAATCAACAACAGAGGAATCAGGGCCCAACTTCCCCAGAAGAACTCTTTCTATAGGTGCAGCGCTCCGGAGGACTTTCTTACACGCCCCCATTCAGGTGTAACATGTAACCATGACGATGCAGCGCTCCGCCCCCTCACGGAAGACAGGGGGACGTAACGCCTCCACCGAGGCGTGGGGGTGTGTGGGAGAGAGTGTGTGTGTGTCTGCGTGTGTGTGTGTGTGTGTGTGCATGTGCGTGTGTGTGCATGTGCGTGTGTGTATGCGTGCGCATGTGCGTGTGTGTCTGCGTGTGTGTGCGCGTGTGCGCATGTGTGGTTGTGAAAGAGAGACTGTGTGTGTGTGTGTGTGTGTGGGAGAGAGAGACGGTGTGTGTGTGTGTGTGTGGGAGAGAGACAGTGTGCGTGTGTGTGGGAGAGAGAGACAGTGTGTGTGTGTGTGTGTGTGGGAGAGAGAGACAGTGTGTGTGTGTGACTCTACTCCAGTTGGCAGAGGGACACTGAGGAGTTACACACTTTAAATCCAGCACAGAGGGGTGTGTGTTCAGTGAAGTGTGTGTGGAATCTGTGCAGGAGGGTCAGTGTGTCAGAGTCAGAGATGCTGTAGAAGGACAGAGTGCCGGCCGGACGGTCCACACACACTTCTACCCTGTACACACACACCCTTCTACCATCATCATCATCATCACACACTGGTACTCTGCGGCAGGGGGAGGGGGCAGGTATGTATGTGCGTTTCTCATTGTGCCAGACAGAGTAACTGCCTCTCCTGCACTGCAGACTCCAGGAGTTTATATTCCGTCCAAACGCACAGTCAGAACCCTCTCCTTTCCTGCTGATTCCTTTATATGCCACTGCTATATCAACCCATGCCCTCTCCTCAGACACACTCCACTCAGCCTCCCAGTAACAGCGCTCACACACACTCTCTCTGCACACAACCTGGCGCTCAGACTCAAATCTCTCTGGATGATCAGGATATGGCTCCTCTCTCCCCGGTGTGTGTGTCACCTTCCTGTTCCCCTCAGACAGAGACAGCTTTCTGTGCGCTGTGTTTGGATCCAATGTGAACTGACAGCCGTCTGCACACCAGAGACATTAATGAGATTAATTATCATTATTAATATTCACCTCATTATGTGTGTGACAGAGAAAGAGCTGTGATTGTACGTGTGTGTGTGTGTGTGTACATGTGTGTTTCTCTGTATGTGTGTTTATGTGTGTGTGAGAGAGACATTTTAGTAAAGTCTCACGCGCACACACACACACACACACACACACACACACACACACAGCAGTGTGTTCTGTATCGATACAAACTCACATTTCCTGGGTCCTGGTTTGGTCCTGTTCTCTCCTCCATGGTCCACACTGTAGGAACAGCAGAACAGAAAGAGAGAGAGAGTGTGTGTGTGTGTGTGTGTGTGTGTGTGTGTGTGAGAGAGAGAGAGAGAGAGAGAGAGAGAGAGAGAACACATTACTTATCATATTATACATACAGTAATTACATATTGTTTATCTGATATCTGTTTATCTGAACAAAAACGTCTCCGACGTAAAAAAAGCCAAGTTACTCACGCATAGCCTACATAGCGCTGTCTGTAAGTCCTTAATTCCAACTTGCAAAAACTAGGCCTGCCTTTAAAAGTATTGATATCAAAATGTGGCCAAGTTACAACTAACAATATTGCCTATCGTAGCTCACACTAAATAAACTAGCTCTATTCCAAAGCAATGCTATCCAAACTTTCCTAAATTATTTAATGCAACTTGGCAAACTTGCCAACGAAGTATAACCATATCCTTTCTGGAGTGTAATTATTCATCAACTGTTAAAAACATTAATTGAAATCATATGTTGTTCCATGAGGCACAATCTCTTCATATGCTAAGATGAAGAAACACAGGGCCAAGTTGCATTAAATCATTTAGGAAAGTTTGGATAGCATTGCTTTGGAATAGAGCTAGTTTATTTAGTGTGAGCTACGATAGGCAATATTGTTAGTTGTAACTTGGCCACATTTTGATATCAATACTTTTAAAGGCAGGCCTAGTTTTTGCAAGTTGGAATTAAGGACTTAGACAGCGCTATGTAGGCTATGCGTGAGTAAATAAATGCATGCAGACATTCGCATAACCATAACGCCCTCTACTGACGAGAATGATAACATTTCTCCTATTAGCGATAACCCACAATTACATTAAAAGAGTTTGTAGATGAGCTGTATTTAATATCTAATGGAATACAATGAACAGCACCACCTGAACTATGGATCATTTAGAAGCATGTAAATTAATTAACCAAGTCTATATGGAGACATGCATGCACAATAGGCTAGACGCAAACACATTGTAGCTGAAAGAAATACATACTACATACTACTACTAATAAAGTAGCCTACCAGAGATTATTCTTCTGATTATTATTATAATGAAGTGTTTGCAGTAAGATAGTACATTGTCTGCAGAGTAGCGTAGACTAGAGCAATGTTCGGAGGCTATAGTAATTTTTTTAAAGTGACTAACCATGAATCAGATATGTTTAGAGAATTGGAGGTTTATAAAGCCGATCTCTCAAGGCATTGCAGCTTATAGTAGGCTATCGTCAATTCTTAATGTAATTCGTAAAGGGTAGTGCTAGCTATAGCCAACAGTTTAACGCGAGGTGGAAGTGAGAAAAAACTACCGTTGCTAAGTTACCCGTTGTCCTCTCAGCCTCAACCCAGCAGCTGAGTTGAAGACGTTAAACATACTAACAAATATGTACGTTAAATGCACAACATAGTTTTAACGTAGAGTAACATAATTGATTAGAATAAAATTTTAAGTAATGGTCATAGCTAGAGGAATGTTGTGTAATAATCTCTCTCTGTCGCCGCAGTCACTAAGAACCATCCAAGGCCACAGATGGGGAGATCTAAAAAGTGATAAAACGGTGGCTTCAACTAACTAACGTTAGCTGGAGACCCAGAGGGAGGAACGCTTTGTGACAATGTTGCCAGAAGGTTGAACTTCATATCATACATCAAAAATTTTAAACCTGAAGGAAATACTTTGACAACAAGAAACATCTCATAAGATTTTTCTAGCTACCAAGAATACATTACTTGCAGGTAAGATGTAGCAATGACTTTATCATGTATTTTTGGATAACCATGAATTAGGTCATATATAAACAGTAGCCTATAATGGGATGCTAAACATTTTCATTAAAAGACAGACATCTTTGTATGCTGTGCTGTTTTGGGTGGGTGATTTTTCTGCTTCATTTCCTTGATATTTTCACAAACTTTCCTCATAATTCCCCTAAAAATACAATTTGATTTTATTTTACCCAAAAGATTACTGAGAGGATGACCTTGGCTATCTCCTTTGGCTAGGAGTATCTATGGTTACTTCCAATGGAAAGTGAGGATGACCAGAGTGCAAAATAAATGGTACAGTATACTTGTCTTGCTATTATCATGTCGACCTCAGGTCATTACATATGGAGGGTGATTTGTGCCATAATTAAATACAATACACTCATGTATCACATCCTGAACATTTTAGGATTTAGGTGAACTCACGCCCATAGCAAGTGAACTGGGCAGGTTGGTCTTAAAGGGATAGTTCGGAATTTTGGACATAATGTTTCAATTACGACTTACCCATGATGTAGTTGATTGATGGAAACCATTTTCAGCTAATTCCATGCTGTCCCTTCTTTTGGACATACACACGTTGCTAATACTAGCGCAACTCTATGGCAACCGGTAGCATCCACTACCAAACACACTTAAACACTCCACAGTGCACCCAAAGCAAATAAAATACGACGACAGTCTATCGGGGGAGCAATACTTTACGATACCTATGAATGTAGTGCCGGCACTGGTCGACTACAACAGCAAAGAAGAGTAACAAGTTGCAATGGCCACGATCGCTCCGCCGCCGTACTTCCACAGAGAATATTAGGTCAGCACAAAGTAAAGGATTCAACGATAGTTTGACTTAAAAAATGATGGTATAAACACTCAAAATAACCCCGATAGACTGTCGTCGTATTTGTTGCCATAGAGTTGCGCTAGCATTAGTATGTATGTCCAAAAGAAGGGACAGCATGGAATTAGCTGAAAACGGTTTCCATCAATCAACTACATCATTATATTTTTTCTGAAAAGTGGCACCAGACGTTCGTCACCAAAGCGGGCAGGACTACGGAGCTCTATAATGTAGCTAAATGCAGTAACATTGTTGCCCCGCCCACTGATTACCATATACAACCTCGTACATGGGCAATAATACAGGCGCGTTTCTGCATTTGTGTCGATGTAACATTGGGGGAGACAGATAGGGCTCTCTCAGATATTGGGGCGTCCCCCTCGTCCCCTGTGGAAATCGTTTCTCTTTGAACTTACAAATGAATCACGTATGAAAATGGTTAAATAAAATATATGTGTTATAGCCTATGGCACATCTAGGCCTATGTTGTAGACGCATTTTAGCCAGGCTAAAAAAAGAGTTTTTTTTGAGATTTTTGCAAATTTATTAAAAATAAAAAACTAAACTATTTCTCATTTACATAGGTATTCATACCCTTTGCTTTAACGTATTTTTAAAGTATCATATTTCCTATTTGGTCGCATATCCTTTACATGCTGTTACTTCCTGAAGTATGTGACCATCAACATCAAAAAACTGTCGATATCTTATTTTCAGGTACTGTTACAAGCAATACTATAACCTCTCTGCATTTGAATGGATCTCTATGGAAATTGGGGGGTGAGACTAGATTCAGCTGTAAATTACACTGGTACAGTATGGAACACATGGCTGGCTAAATGGCAGTAAGTTATCAAGGGTCTGAGCTATCAAACGAGCCCCAAACCATCACTCTGTTGCCAGATATGGAGTAGATGTGGATGGATCACTTTAAGGGTTGTTTCTCCTGACTTTTTTCCCCATAGAGTTCTATAGGAAAATGAGTCCGGAGAAATAACCCTTGCAGTGATCCATCCACATCTACTCCATATTTTTCACATTGTCATTATGGGGTGTTGTGTGTAGAATTTTGAGGGAAAAAATGAATTTAATCAATTTTGGAATAAGGCTGTAACAGAACAAAATGTGGAAAAAGTGAAGCGCTGTGAATACTTTCCGGATGCACTGTATGTCTACGCCTATTTTTTTTCAAATTAATGTACTTATTTATGAATGTTGTGTAAAATAACTTACCTGCTAATAATCCCCAGTTATTTACTCACAAACATTTGTGTACTCTGGTTTTGTCTACTCCATGTCACATATTGCAATTAGCCTACTATATGTTTGAAGATATTTTTTTCTTAATTTTTAAAACTAGAACCGTCAAGGCCGATGCCAATTGGCGTAGTGATTTTAAATTTAGAATGATTTAATCCCTGTTTATGGAATGTTTCTGTCCTGCCCTGACTTTTCCTAAATAGTTATACTGCAAATAGCCTACCTACGCTGTTGTAATTCTAAAATTATGAGTTAGATGAGTTTCTTGATTTAATTTTATTTTTTTTAAACCTCAAAGACCCCCAATAACCACCACGTTCAATGACATTTGGCGTTGGTACCCAAGTGTGAATCGCTACTTCTCTCTTCCAGGAGCGTATTGACTGCGTTTGCATAATGACTGCATTAGCGTCCCGAGACAGTGATCATGTAACGTTATATAAACTGTTATTTTATATACCCATAATAAAAAATATTTAAATTCATTAAAATGTTTTTTATTTTCCTAGAGTAATTTATCAAAAAAGCCACTCATCTAGGTTTTATTCTGATAAGGTACCTGATTTTTTTTTCTGAAAATAGATAGCGTCTGAAAAAGGTCCGTTGCAAATGATGTAGCCTAATTCCTTTGTAGCCTAATAATGTAGTGTATTGCAAATGATGTACCCTAACCTAATTCCTTTGCTTGTTTATCCTTTGTAATTATGTGATTTATCCAAATAAAAATGTTTGAATTGATTACAATCAATTGTTTTATTTTTCAAGAGGGAAATCATTTTAGGCATTCGCGGCAATAGGCTATGGTTTTAGCCTATGCGTTTACAACTCTGAATAACATCTGGTACAGCGAAGTTACATACCGCGTAATAATTTATTATTTATTTTCAAAAGGGAGCCATGTAATTAATTAAATGAGCCACTCATCTAGGCATTATTCTGATAAGGTAGCCTGCCTATCTGGGCTTCGGCCATTATCACTTTGTGCACTATGAGGGATGGAGGTAATGGGCCATCAGTGAGAACAAAGGGATGTAGCTAGCCCGCCTTTAATTAATTATTATTATTAATGTAGTTGTTGTTGCTGCATTGTATTGGACTTTGATTAAGCACCACATTATTGTTGTGTAAATTAAAGGTAATTTAAAAATAAAGAGCAATCATTTGTACATGTGTTCCGTTTTCTCCTGTTATTTGCATCTGAAGGAAGGGGTGGCAGGGAGGATGGGATGAGTAAAGAGCATTACATTTACATTTTAGACATTTGGCAGACGCTCTTATCCAGAGCGACGTACATTAGTGCATTTTCCAACCTGAAACAAGTGCGTTAAAACAACCCTAAAAGTAAATACGAATTCAAACACCAGGCGCAGTCGGTATGATTTTTTTTTTTTTTTTTGGGGGGGGGGGGGGGGGGGGGGGGGGTGGACTACACGATATCAATCATTGGCGTGCACAACAGTAAGCCAATAAGTAACCTTACAAGTATTAAACTAGAAGTTTGAACTACTTAAACAAGGATTTATAAAACACAATCAAGGGAGGTCACAAGGAGGTAGGGAGGGGTGGAGAGAGGTACAGCTTAAAGAGGTGAGTCTTCAATCTGCGCTTGAAGGCGGTCAGACTTTCTGTTGTTCTGACCTCCACGGGGAGCTCATTCCACCACCGTGGGGCCAGGGACAGACAGACGTCAAGACCGGGTGCTAGTATGAAGTGGGGGGGGGGTACCAGTCGTCCTGAGGAGGCGGAACGCAGGGATCTTGTAGGTGTGTAGGGTCTGATGAGCTTTTGAGCAGGTAAATTAACAAAATTAACAAAATAATAGTAATCTGGCCCAAATTCGGGCCGATTGTGGATTACTTCTGGTTCAAATATGGGCCGATTCCGCAAATTCTGGCTTAATTACGGTTGCCCAGACTCGGGCCAGGACACTCGGCCCGGACTCGGGCCGTACCTCACGACCGACACTCCACCGAGTCCGCACGCCGAAATCGGGCCACGTCTTTTTGTTCCGGCACGCCGGAATCGGGCCAGATGTGGGCCGAGTCAATTTTGCTAGCTGGGAAGGGGTATAATCGCGTGATATATGCCATTTGTCAGTGTCGGTCTGACTTTCACCATTTCACTGTAGTACAAGTGAAATAGGCTACAAGTGAAACATTGAACAGTTAATATTGGAAACGTCTTTTGTCTTTTTTTTCCGGTAGTTAAATTAAAAGTGTTTGCAGCTACATTATCTGCAGAGTAGCGTAGACTAAGCTAGAGCCACATTCAGAGGCTATTGTTTTTTTTCTTTTTTTAAAGTGACTAACCATGAATCAGATATGTTTGGGGAATTGGCGGTTTATAAATCCGATCTCTTAAAGGATTGCAGCTTATAGGAGGCTATTATCAATTCTTAATGTAGGCTATTATCGTAAACTCTTAATTTTCCTAGTAGTTAATTTTATGGTGAGATTGTGTTATGTGTGAAAAGGATAAACTGAACAGAGCTGAAGTGAAGAAATTAATGAAGACATAATAAAGAAATGTTGGCCGAGGCGAGCGTTCAACGTTCGGCTTCCACAGTGAGTCAGACAAGACCGCGGCGCAATGGACAGCACGCTCCACACAGACGAATATTTTTGTCTGCATTTCTGTGAGATTAAAACATGTAGCCAATGGCATTTTTACATTAATGCAAGAACGCGATGTTAACCAGATGATATTCAGCGTTGAAACCTTTTTCTTTGCTTGACAAATGGCCATGGGATGCCTGTTCCCATAATGTTACCTAGCCTATTGCATTACTGTCATGGTGTCCAGTGACTGAATTGTTTAACAGGCTACAAGTGAACAGTTAATATTGTAAACGTGTCTTTGCCTTTGCAATAAAAAAACATTCTTGCATGAGAAAACCAGAACATGTGCACACTGTTTGAGTCCAAAATGAAATTACACTTTAATATCAACCGGGCGAGGTACGAACCCACGTCTCTCGCAATACAAAGGCTTGACGCTAACCAGAAGACCAAAGGGGGTATAATCGCGTGATATATGCCATTTGTCAGTGTCGGTCTGACTTTCACCATTTCACTGTAGTACAAGTAAAATAGGCTACAAGTGAAACATTGAACAGTTAATATTGGAAACGTCTTTTGCCTTTTTTTCCGGTAGTTAAATTAAAAGTGTTTGCAGCTACATTATCTGCAGAGTAGCGTAGACTAGGCTAGAGCCACATTCAGAGGCTATTGTTTTTTTTCTTTTTTTAAAGTGACTAACCATGAATCAGATATGTTTGGGGAATTAGCGTTTTATAAATCCGATCTCTTAAAGGATTGCAGCTTATAGGAGGCTATTATCAATTCTTAATGTAGGCTATTATCGTAAAGTCTTAATTTTCCTAGTAGTTAATTTTATGGTGACATTGTGTTATGTGTGAAAAGGATAAAGTGAACAGAGCTGAAGTGAAGAAATTAATGAATAAAGAAATGTTGGCCGAGGCAAGGGTACGAGATTTGGGTTCCACAGTCAGTCATGACCGCAAGAGCAGAGCGTAACACCCTCCCCAAACCAGACAAGAGCTAGCGTCCGGTTTGGGGAGGGTGTGATATAGTACAAGTGAAATACAAGTGAAACATTGAACAGTTAATATTGGAAACCTCTTTTGCCTTTGAAAAAAAATACATTAATGTGTTAATGTGAAAATAATAACAGTCTAAGAAATGAAAAGTACTTAACAGTTGCACATTGTTTTTGTGGAAAATAAGCATGTGCCCTGCTGGGCTTGAACCCACAATCCACTGTGTGAGAGACTGCAGTTCTAACCACTAGGCCACAGTAGCTTCTTGGAAAGCATGAAGCCATTAGCTATATTAACATTAAAAAACATTAGTATGAAGCGTTTTTATTGGACGATAAGCTTGATGAGCAGGTATACGGACCATACCCTCAAATAATAATTCTCCCCATTGGATAACATCGCAACGGAGGCAGGCAGTTTGTCAGGAAAATGGGGGGAAGAAGAAAAAGAAGAAGAAGAAGAAGAAGAAGGGCAAAATAACCCAAGTTTGGGCTTTATTGTGTGGATGTGTGAAGTTGTATCTGAATGCTGTGTGGTTACATGAGGTCAGAACATATAGAAGTTAATGTTTTTAAGGACTGAGAGTCTCTGGTCATTGTGGATACTTCTGTAGGAAACCCTGAAAAGTGCCAAACTCTTGGTGCTGTATAGGTATGGGGCATGCCCCACCAAGCCGTAACTTGGCGAATGGCATACCTGTCATCCCAATTATGTCAGTATTTACAAGCTACGCCACAGCGCTTACAATGACCCCGCCCCCTAGAGCGCACCCCCACCAACACAAGCCCAGCTACGCCACAGCCCTTACAATGCCCCCGCCCCCCCAGAGCGCACCCCCACCAACACAACGGCCCAAAAATCACCTTAATGTTGGCAAGGCCGATCGTCGATAAACGATGCCTTTGTAGATCGGCACAACCCTAAGCTGAATTATGAAAATTACAATTTGAGGCAGCTGCTAGGCGTGATGCACTAGCATTAAAACATCTGGAATCCCAGGGGAGGGAACTAGAGTCTAAAGAGAGGCAGAGACTTGCAGAATTTGAGGCTACAGAGAGAGAAAGTGCCGGTGGAGTAAAAGCCCTTCATGAAATTGAATTTAAAAATAGGATCTGCAGGCCCAAGGGAAGGAGCTTGCGGCCCGGATTCCCCCCTCCCTCTCTGTCTCCCTGTACTGGTTTCAGTATTAGTCAAAGCCTAAGTTTAATGCCACCTTTTCACAAAAACAGAAATAAACTCCTTACGGCCCCCACTGAAGGCAGAAGGATGTACCAGAGGTGCAGTGTGAACTCTGTACTTACAGTGGTGTGTGTGTGTGTGTGTATGTGTGTATGAGAGGAGCAGTGTGGAATCTCTGTACTTACAGCAGTGTGTGTGTGAGGAGCAGTGTGGAATCTGTACTTACAGCAGTGTGTGTGTGTGTGTGTGAGGAGCAGTGTGGAAACTCTGTACTTACAGCAGTGTGACTGTGTCCAGTTTAGCAGCAGACAGCGCTCTCACTCCTGAGTCTCCTGGGTGATTGTATCTCAGGTCCAGTTCTCTCAGGTGTGAGGGGTTTGAACGCAGAGCTGAAGCCAGAGAATCACAGCCTGTCTGTGTGACTCTACAGCCTGACAGCCTGCAGAGAGAAGGACACACACACCTTACAGCACATTAATATAAACTAACAGGGCTGTGTGTGTCAAACACATAGCAGTGTGGTACACACCTTACAGCACATTAATATAAACTATCAGAGCTGTGTGTGTCAAACACATAGCAATGTGTTACACACCTTACAGCACATTAATATAAACTATGAGATGTGTATGTCAAACACATAGCAGTGTGTTACACACCTTACAGCACATTAATATAAACTAACAGAGCTGTCTGTATCAAACACATAGCAGTGTGTTACACACCTTAGAGCACACCTTACCTGAACAGTTTTTAAATCCTAATCATTACTTCAGAGGATTAACAGGTTCCTTTCATTTGAACAGGTTAACTTAATTTTTTTTCATTTTGAAGAATGTATAAACTGATGTGATTTGATTTGATGTTATTCAAGAATATGTTTAATCCAATTGATGTCAGATTAAAATATTTAAATGGGCTTTAAAATGTGTGTACAATTTTATTCTACCAAGATGCAGGACAGGAAGACGTTTCTTCAGTTCTGTGAAGTATACAGAACTCTTTTGTTCATTTTCATATTCAAAACATAGTTAACATTAGTGTTGTATTTAGTCACATTTGAGAGCTTTTTGATTGAAGGGGTTTGTGTTTTTACTCACCCCAGTGTCTGCAGTTTACAGTGTGAGTCCTCCAGTCCAGCAGAGAGCGCTCTCACTCCTGAATCCTGCAGCTCATTGTCTCTGAGCTCCAGATCTCTCAGCTCTGAGTGAGGAGAACGCAGGACTGAGGCCAGAACATCACAGCAGCCCTCTGTGAGATTACACCAACCCAGCCTGTGGAGAGATCACACACATGCAAGCACACACACGTACACACACAATTATGGGATGTGCCCACAAAAGCAGGGAGGGGTTGAGTAAATTAGTTTCATAAAGTATTCTGACTAATCCACAAAAAAACTGAGGCAATTACTTGGATAACCAACAAATATAATTAAATAATAAGGGGGCAATTCAACTCAAGGTTGGGAGCCTACTGCAAAGATTAAATTTCTGTAAGATGCTAATATCATACAGGACACATTCTGATTTGCAAACATATTTAATTTAATCTGTAAACAAAAAGAAAACAAACTGAAATTATACAATGATCACTGTGCTGAACTTTACCTCACCAGACATGTTTTTCAGTCTACAAACATCAGCACATTGTAAAAAACATACAATCTTCATCACTATGAATAGATTACAAATAATGTTCAAGAACAAGCCACTAAATATGGCTTTATCAGATAAAGTGTTATCATGACAAACATTTATTTTCTTCTTAATCTTGTAACCATAAAGTTACCAAATAGCCTAATTCAGTTAAAGCCTTAAATATGCAAGTATTAAAAATGGAACCACATTCAGTACAAACACATAGCCATGTGTTACACACCTTACAGCACATTAATATAAACTAACAGAGCTGTGTGTGTCAAACACATAGCAGTGTGCTACACACCTTAGAGCACATTAATATAAACTAACAGAGCTGTGTGTGTCAAACACATAGCAGTGTGTTACACACCTTACAGCACATTAATATAAACTAACAGAGCTGTGTGTGTCAAACACATAGCAGTGTGGTACACACCTTACAGCACATTAATATAAACTAACAGGGCTGTGTGTGTCAAACACATAGCAGTGTGTTACACACCTTACAGCACATTAATATAAACTAACAGAGCTGTGTGTGTCAAACACATAGCAGTGTTACACACCTTACAGCACATTAATATAAACTAAGAGCTGTGTGTGTCAAACACATAGCAGTGTGTTACACACATTACAGCACATTCATATAAACTAACTGAGCTGTGTGTGTCAAACACAGAGCAGTGTGTTACACACCTTACAGCACATTAATATAATCTAACAGGGCTGTGTGTGTCAAACACACAGCAGTGTGTTACACACCTTACAGCACATTAAAATAAACTAACAGAGCTGTGTGTGTCAAACACATAGCAGTGTGTTACATACCTTACAGCACATTAATAAAAACTAACAGAGCTGTGTGTGTCAAACATATAATGTTATGCAGGTATATAAAATAAAGTACCAGTCAACACGAAAGGATTGCTAGCAAACTTGTAATGCTATTATTTTCAGACCTGCAATGCTATACCTGCAGTTATATATATATATATAAGCTGTGCCAAAGACGTGTATGAATTTAGCTCAGTCTGGCCCGATCTCCGAACAATGTAACTACGGCACCAACTGAATTACACTGCAGGTAGGTGTGCCTTTTGTAAATCCCACACGTAGCAGCTATATTCTGTGTGTCCTGCTTCCCCTCATATCCTTCCGTTCATTTTATGCATGTCCACCACTTTTGGTGGTAATAATGGGCTAATGATTCTTTCATTTTAGTTATACTAATAATAGGCTGATATGACCTTGTTTGGCGTAACATTATAATTTCCTTTTTTCCTGGTATTATCCTGCACCTTTCTCATTCTGGCTGGCATAGGCCTATAGCAGGAGAGCACTGGTAGTAGCCTTGTTGCACCCACTTCTACTGTGCCTGACATGATTTTGCATCTTCCGTGTATATTTCACATTTTCACAAAGAATTCTCTGCTCATTTTAAGGAAATATTTTCAGCTGTAGTTCAGCCAGGTAATTTTGGCAGTTTTCCAAAAAAAATTAAGTGTCCCCATGTACGGCACCCTTGTAAATATACACAGCTCCTCTTCCTGATTATTCTCAGTAATGATTGTCACCGGGGACACGCATGCACACAAACACACATGCAAAAACAAACACACACGCACATACAGTGATGTGACAAAGAAAGAACGCCCTCTTTCAATGCTATGGTTTTACACAGTAGGACATAACTAAACCTCATCTAGTATTACCCCTCGTATAGTATTGTCCAAACAGTAAAACATACACACATTTTACTTTCTACTGTACATGTGCACACAGATATGTACAGAAATAGATGTACATAGAGACCCATAAAGATACACAAACTCAGAAACACACACAGAGTCTCATCCAAATAGTCATACAATCGTACACAGAAAAATATGCTCAGGCACACGTGCACACACCTCAAATACAGCTGACCAATCATACATGCATGCACAAACACACAAAAACGCCCTCAAAAGATATATGAACACACCCACACAGAAACATTGGCCTCCTAAATAGAGCACACCCTAAATAGGTGAGAATTGACCAAATTTGCCATCTGCGCGAAGGAGTTAAAGGGTATGGGTCAGATGTCGTCGCAAAGTGCGTCCCATGACTGAACAAAACTTTCCGTGCTACCGTACTTCCATGCTCCAGAGTGCGTACTCTCAAGCCTTGACTGGAGTGCGTACTCGGGAGCAGGGTAGTATGTGGTTTGAGACACAGCCTGGGTCTCCTTGTGTCCTTGCTGTGCACTATATAGCAGTGAAGTCTCTCCTTGTGTTCCTGCCTAGTAAGATAAGTACAATTATTCTGACCAACTACTGTTAGAGAATTTAAATTATATTTAAATACTGATTTGATAAATACTCCTGTAAATTATGTTATAATTTAGATCAGCATCAGCTAAAGCCAAAACATTGATCTCTGAATCAGGCTATTCCACACAGCAAGCCTCCTTACAATGGTATAATATCCAGACTATGTCTTGGGATTGCACCAAAAAAATAGAAGAGCCAAAAAAACTAAATTATGTAACACAGTTGCTGTCCGGCTTTACTGCCCATTTTACGCACAATTCTTTCAGAAACATCTGTGACCACATCCCTGTAGCACACACTCACCTTCATCACAAGGTCAGTGTGTGAAAGAGAGTGGAGTAAAATTAAGGATTTCAATAAAGTTCATAACAGGTAGTGAATGATGGAGATGGATGAAGACTGCAATGTGTGACAGACCTGAAACATTTTACTATGCAGGTGGTAAATCTTTTACCATCTCAATCATACATTCAGCATCCAGTCATCACCTGTGAGCTGATACGACAGACTCCACTGAAACCTTACATTATGGTCAGGAAACACAAACCTAGCAACCCGAAGATTCACAAGGTTACATCCTGCTTTTCTTTACTGTGATAGAGGAGTAAAAAGAGAGGGATGAGACTAATGTGTACAAGGAAAGAATGCTTGTGGAAGATTGAGAGAAAGAGCTTTTTATATTTCACTGCATATAGCTATATAATCACTGATTCTGTTTAGTTAAGATCACACAGTACTACTCACCCCAGTCTCTGCAGTTTACAGTTTGGACTCATCAGTCCATCACAGAGCAGCTTCACTCCTGAATCTCCCAGGTTATTGTAGCTGAGGTCCAGATCTCTCAGGGGTGAGTTTGATGACTGGAGAGCTGAGGCCACAATGTCACAGGACTTTACTGTGAGTCTGCAGCTGTTCAGTCTGCAAAAGAAGAGTTGATCTATTATACTCTAATTAAATTTTGTTATACTATAACACGCCATAATTGAAATATAACAGTAACAGTGTTCAGAGATGAAGATTTAAATTGAGGTATGCAATGCTATGAAAATGTCTGCTACACTCTCCACCTGCAGCACTTTGGACCTGAGATTTATACGTCCTGCTGGACTGAACTCTGACAGATCTACAGATGTAATTCTGACTCAAATAGCCCCCTTTCTTATATTGTAACTTGTGTTACTCTAAAGTCTGGGGGGGCTGATTCACAAAAGGACTGCACGTATAGTCACTTTGTGACTATAAAACAGCCATAAACGCTAGGGCTGTGCCGACCTCGCTATACTCGTAATCATACTTGTGTCTGTATGGAGGGCCCTGATACTCGTAATCGGATGATGATGATGGCATCGGAAAAGACGGAAGTTGGCTAAAATACTACATTCACTGAGGGAGAGACTGCCTGAGACCAGTTACCACATTGAAGCATCAAATTGGCACACAAAACAAGTGTAGCCTATTACTTCATAATTATAATGACAGAGAACAAGAATAATTGTGTGAAAGTGCATTTACAACATGCATCTCACACTTAAGGGGCTCTATTTTCAAACCAGCGCAAGGGGACGGTATAGTCAAACGCAAGCTTGTTGACAGCATCAACGTCTTAAAACTGGCGCTATGGCGTTTCTCAGCAATACCGCTAGGATCAACAAATTCTCAACATAACATCCTTTCGCTTGCGCTGCAGTGGGATGGGTGGCGCTGTCTGGGGCGTGTTCTAAAATACTTTTGGCTCAGTGACAATTTGAACCAACGAAAACCCATTGCGTTATGATCAGCTGGAACCACCTCTTAGCGGGAACGCAATAGACTCTGGCAATTTGGCAACTTATTCGTCATGTAGTTCTATGTAGTGTCTATAGGTGATGCCAACATTACACTTCCATTTAATGAACAAATAGCCTATAATTATTATTAATTAATTTTAATTTAAACTACTAGAATAAAACAGGACAGCTTACAAGAAACTTGCGATCATGTAGGCCAATAGCCTATAATATATAAATTACACATTGACACAGTTGAATCATAAGCCTACCATTTGAATCATAATTATGCCTACATCACCTAATGTAGGCTAATTAATGCATTCGCCACCTCCTCCCGTGCCTTCCGAACTTCTGGGAGACGAGGTGGTGTGGATTGTGATCCATAAATTACTACAGGCCTAGCCTGTACTTCTGTTGCAAGTATGTCTGATTCCTGTGCGGAAAATCGCTCTTGTCGTTGACGGTCCAGTGCGTTTGGGTTGCTCATTATGAAATTGCATGGAGCGATTGCGTTCCAACTGGCTTTTTTTTAAAGCATGAGAACAACAATTTGATTGGCTACCATAGAGACACACCTTGGACATTTAAACCCAGCCTTTTAGCAATACCGCCATAAGGTGCGCCAAGATTGCCGTCATGAAATTACCAAATTTCTCGCCGACACGCCCTCAGAGCGATACCGCCAAGCGATTACTCTTGCGTTCACCATTGCGTTTGGTTTATTAAAATAGAGCCCAAGAAGTTCTCTCTGAATTCTCGCACACCCTTCAATTACATTTTTTTTTAAGCACTGCACATATAGGGCTCTATCTTTCACTCGGCGGCTAATCTTCTGTTAGGGGAAAATGGCTATCCATTAAAAACCTAATGCGTGAATTGTCATTCAATGGAAAATTCACAAAAACACACACTGCAGACGGACATTTGGAGTGCTAAAAATGAGGTCCAGACGTCTGGATCATAAGTATGGAAGCATATCCGCGCCAAAATTCAAATGAAAATGCAAATCGGCAATTGCATTTTGTTTACATTCGATGTGCGCAAAAACCATGACATAATTCAAATGAAAATGCAAAAGGTGTACTTTGCGTTTTCATTTGCAAGTTAATGTACGCACTTTATCTGACAATTTGAAAATGTTAATGCAAATCCATCTCACATAAAATTTTTCTCGCCCTCTACGACACAACCCTGCCATAATTTTAATGAAAATGAAAAACCACATTTGCATTAGCAGTTTCTTGTTGCAATCACATGATCCATGACATGACAATTCAATTTGCCATTTAACATATCGTTTTCATGCTGGCATGGCATCCGTTTGCATTATCATTTCCGTGTGGTCACGCAAAAATCCGAACTGAACATACAATTGCAAACTGTTAAAGCTGCCCATCAAGGCGGGGCCTCAAAGAAAGGGGGGTTACAGGGGACTGTTCAAACCACTGAACATAATGGTTGTCTGTGATTTCGGTCGTTAGCAGTTTCCAGGCTAGACAGCAACATTTCCTAATCCTCTGTGTTTGGGGATTATAGGCGAAATGATAGGAATTAAAAAGGAAACGAGGTAGTCTAAAAGTTACGACTAGCCATAGCCAGCCCAATGTTAACTAAATTAATTTCACAATTTAGCCTGCTTTCGTTAATCTGGTGTGGAAACTAGCCGATAGCCTAATGTTACGGGTTTCCGTGGCCAAAACCAGCTATGCCTGAAAAATGTGCTACCTTTTTCACCGTGGGCATTTCCATCACGATTTCTATTAATTATTGTTTTCTTTTAGATAGCCTTACCCTTAGGCTATGTGCAGAGCAACGGTAACGTAGTCCACAGAAAGCCTGCGACAGCGATCCATATCAGACACAGCTTGAGCCTACAGCCTAGCTACCACAAACGGTGGATTTTGTATGGTGTAACGTATAGAATCTAGGCTAATTAAATAAAAATATAAAATTGTGTAATTAGGCCTATTCCGCATAGGCTATGTTGTGTAGTATGGACTGTCATTCATGTCTTTATATAGCAGAAGGCAATAAAAGACTTGTAAAAACTGAATGACAGCTTCTTTTTTTATTTGGTGAAAACCACGTTCGTATATAGTTCTGTGGTGAAAACACTGGGGAAACGACCCCGGCGGGCACAACCAAAGATTTTAGATATATGACGCAACCGATTTTGATCTCCCTACTCACAAGGCCCATCAACCTTCGGAATTTTACCTGTAGCCTCGGCTATTGTAATAATCTATATTTAGCCTAGTCATGAAGCAACATAGCCTACAGATGATTAAACTTTTTTTTTTAAATAATATTTTTATTTAATTATAACGTTACACCATATAGGCTATCCTACAACACAATTCACCGTCTTTGGTAGGCTACTAGGTAGGCTATTCGCACAGTCTCTGGAGCTTTCCAGATCTCAGTGCTGTAAGATGAGGCGGTTAGCCTCTATGACACTGATTTTCCTGTTGTAGCCTAGCTTACACAAAACATTTAAATTTGTTCAATTTAAATAGGCTCTTGATTATTAAGAGAACTTAAAAAATCTTTAGAGGGTGTGCGAATATGAGTGCTAAATAGGTCTACCACTCAGACACGATTAGAGACATAAGTAGTTTTATACTTTATAGTTTTTAGCATTTAGCCTATAATCCCCAAACACAGAGGACTAGGAAATGTCGCTATCTTGCCTGGAAACTGCTGACGACCGGAATCACAGACAACCATAGTGTTCAGTGGTTTGAACAGTCCCCTGTAACGCCCCTTTCTTCGAGGCCCCACCTTGATGGGCAGCTTTAACAGTTTGCAATTGCATGTTCAGTTCGGATTTTTGCGTGACCCCGCGGAAATGATAATGCAAACGGATGCCATGCCATTGCATTTGAATTATGTCACTCTTGTGCCGCAAAAGCATGAAAACTACATGTTAAATGGCGCGTTGAATTATCATTTCCTTTTTGTCATGGATCATGCGATTGCAACAAGAAACTGCTAATGCAAATGTGGTTTTTCATTTTCATAAAAATTATGGCAGGGTTGTGTCGTAGAGGGCGAGAAAAATTAAATGTGAAATGGATTTGCATTAACATTTTCAAATTGTCAGATAAAGTGCGTACATTAACTTGCAAATGAAAACGCAAAGTACACCTTTTGCATTTTCATTTGAATTATGTCATGGTTTTTGCGCACATCGAATGTAAACGAAATGCAATCGCCGATTTGCATTTTCATTTGAATTTTGGCGCGGATATGCTTCCATACATAAGACAGGTGGAACATTATAATACAGGTCTCTTCATCTATAGACTGTACGTGAATGGAATGGTTTTGACTGAAAAAAATTCTAAACTTTGTCCAGTGAATGTTGTATTTATTGTTCTTCAAATAGTCCTCAGTCCCGAAGATTCGCTGTGCATAAGTTTTTTTTGATATGGTTAAAAAAAACTGAGATTAATTAAAATTTCTCCATTTAAATTGAATTGTATTAAATTTTTTTTCTATTTTGTTTCTGATTTTTTCCCATTTTCTCCAAATTTGGTAGCTAATTGTACCCCTATGTTATTCAATTCCCCGTGTAGCAACCGCTTGAGAATTCACCGCTACACAGCCCCGTCAGCTGGTAGTCGGAAGAATATGCAATATTTTAAGTTATCTTTAGCCTATGTTTTAAAATTAATCTAGAATAACAGACCACTTAAACCAGGGGTGTCAAACTCATTCCATCGAGGGCCTAGTGTATGCAGGTTTTTGTTCCAACCGTGCCCTACACCAGCTGATTTCACTAATTAGCTCAGCTCTTCAACGAAGGAGGTGAACTAATTAGTGGAATCAGCTGGTGTAGAGCATGGTTAGAACAAAAACTTGCATACACTAGGCCCTCGATGGAATGAGTTTGACACCCCTGACTTAAACCAACATCAGGCGTGAGAATTCTCGTCAATAAGCTACCAACACGTTTCTGCGCCACATTACTTTTTGCCTCAGGCTCATTTTTACATACACTACATGGCCAAAAGTATATGGACACCTGCTCATCCAACATCCAAAATCATGGGAATTAATATGGAGTTGGACCCCATTTGCTGCCAAGACTTTCCACTAGATGTTGGAACATTGCTGTGTGGATTTGTTTCCATTCAGTCAGAAGAACATTGGTGAGGTTGGGCACTGATGTGGGGCTATTAGGCCTGGCTCACAGTCGGCTTTCCAATTGATCCCAATGGTGTTTGATGGGGTTGAGGTCAGGGCTCTGTGCAGGCCAGTCAAGTTCTTCCATACCGATCTCGACAAACCATTTCTGTATGGACCTCTATTTGTGCACGGGGGCATTGTCATTCTGAAACAGGAAAGGGCCTTCCCCAAACTGTTGCCACAAAGTTGGAAATCCAGAATCGTCTAGAATGTCATTGTATGCTGTAGTGAACCATGAAAAACAGCCCCAGACCAAGGGATGTCCACATACTTTTGGCCATATAGTGTATCTATAGGCCTACAAATTACCAGTGATTATGTTTATCGTAAATTTTTACATATCCAAGATATCCAAGAGTGCACCCTAAATAGGTGAGAATTGATAAAATTGGGCATCTGCGCAAAGGTGTTAAAGGTTAAGGGTCAGATGTCGTCGCAAAGTGCGTCCCATGACTGAACTAAACTTTCCGTGCTACCGTACCATGCTCCAGAGTGCGTACTCTCAAGCCTTGACTGGAGTGCGTACTCGGGAGCACGGTAGTATGCGGTTTGAGACACAACCTGGGTCTCCTTGTGTCCTTGCTGTGCACTATATAGCAGTGAAGTCTCTCCTTGTGTTCCTGCCTAGTAAGATAAGTACAATTATCCTGACCAACTACTGTTAGAGAATTGAAATTATATTTGAATACTGATTTGATAAATACTCCTGTAAATTATGTTATCATTTAGATCAGCATCAGCTAGAGCCAAAACATTGATCTCTGAATCAGGTTATTCCACACAGCAAGCCTCCTTACAATGGTATAATATCCAGACTATGTTTTGGGATTGCACCAAAAAAATAGAAGAGCCAAAAAAACTAAATGATGTAACATAGTTGCTGTCCGGCTTTACTGCCCATTTCACGCACAATTCTTTCAGAAACATCTGGTGACCACATCCCTGTAGCACACCGGTATGTGATGAAGGAGCACAACTCACCTTCATCACAAGGTCAGTGTGTGAAAGAGAGTGGAGTAAAATTAAGGATTTCAATAAAGTTCATAACAGGTAGTGAATGATGGAGATGGATGAAGACTGCAATGTGTGACAGACCTGAAACATTTTACAATGCAGGTGGTAAATCTTTTACCATCTCAATCATACATTCAGCATCCAGTCATCACCTGTGACCTGATACTACAGACTCTACTGAAACCTTACATTCTGGTCAGGAAACACAAACCTAGCAACCCGAAGATTCACAAGGTTACATCCTGCTTTTCTTTACTGTGATAGAGGAGTAAAAAGAGAGGGATGAGACTAATGTGTACAAGGAAAGAATGCTTGTGGAAGAGTGAGAGAAAGAGCTTTTTATATTTCACTGCATAGAGCTATATAATCACTGATTCTGTTTAGTTAAGATCACACAGTACTACTCACCCCAGTCTCTGTAGTTTACAGTTTGGACTCATCAGTCCATCACAGAGCAGCTTCACTCCTGAATCTCCAAGGTTATTGTAGCTGAGGTCCAGATCTCTCAGGGGTGAGTTTGATGACTGGAGAGCTGAGGCCACAATGTCACAGGACTTGACTGTGAGTCTGCAGCTGTTCAGTCTGCAAAAGAAGAGTTGATCTATTATACTCAAATTACATTTTGTTATATAACACGCCATAATTGAAATATAACAGTGACAGTGTTCAGTGATGAAGATTTAAATTGAGGTCTGCAATGCTATGAAAATGTCTGCTACACTCTCCAACTGCAGCACTTTGGACCTGAGATTTATACGTCCTGCTGGACTGAACTCTGACAGTTCTACAGATGTAATTCTGACTCAAATAGCCCCCTTTCTTATATTGTAACTTGTGTTACTCTAAAGTCTGGGGGGGCTGATTCACAAAAGGACTGCACATATAGTCACTTTGTGACTATAAAACAGCCATAAACGCTAGGGCTGTGCCGACCTCGCTATACTCGTAATCATACTTGTGTCTGTATGGAGGGCCCTGATACTCGTAATCGGATGATGATGGCATCGGAAAAGACGGAAGTTGGCTAAAATACTACATTCACTGAGGGAGAGACTGCCTGAGACCAGTTACCACATTGAAGCATCAAATTGGCACACAAAACAAGTGTAGCCTATTACTTCATAATTATAATGACAGAGAACAAGAATAATTGTGTGAAAGTGCATTTACAACATGCATCTCACACTTAAGGGGCTATTTTCAAACCAGCGCAAGGGGACGGTATAGTCAAACGCAAGCTTGTTGACAGCATCAACGTCTTAAAACTGGCGCTATGGCGTTTCTCAGCAATACCGCTAGGATCAACAAATTCTCAACATAACATCCTTTCGCTTGCGCTGCAGTGGGATGGGTGGCGCTGTCTGGGGCGTGTTCTAAAATACTTTTGGCTCAGTGACAATTTGAACCAACGAAAACCCATTGCGTTATGATCAGCTGGAACCACCTCTTAGCGGGAACGCAATAGACTCTGGCAATTTGGCAACTTATTCGTCATGTAGTTCTATGTAGTGTCTATAGGTGATGCCAACATTACACTTCCATTTAATGAACAAATAGCCTATAATTATTATTAATTAATTTTAATTTAAACTACTAGAATAAAACAGGACAGCTTACAAGAAACTTGCGATCATGTAGGCCAATAGCCTATAATATATAAATTACACATTGACACAGTTGAATCATAACCCTACCATTTGAATCATAATTATGCCTACATCACCTAATGTAGGCTAATTAATGCATTCGCCACCTCCTCCCGTGCCTTCCGAACTTCTGGGAGACGAGGTGGTGTGGATTGTGATCCATAAATTACTACAGTCCTAGCCTGTACTTCTGTTGCAAGTATGTCTGATTCCTGTGCGGAAAATCGCTCTTGTCGTTGACGGTCCAGTGCGTTTGGGTTGCTCATTATGAAATTGCATGGAGCGATTGCGTTCCAACTGGCTTTTTTTTAAAGCATGAGAACAACAATTTGATTGGCTACCATAGAGACACACCTTGGACATTTAAACCCAGCCTTTTAGCAATACCGCCATAAGGTGCGCCAAGATTGCCGTCATGAAATTACCAAATTTCTCGCCGACACGCCCTCAGAGCGATACCGCCAAGCGATTACTCTTGCGTTCACCATTGCGTTTGGTTTATTAAAATAGAGCCCAAGAAGTTCTCTCTGAATTCTCGCACACCCTTCAATTACATTTTTTTTTAAGCACTGCACATATAGGGCTCTATCTTTCACTCGGCGGCTAATCTTCTGTTAGGGGAAAATGGCTATCCATTAAAAACCTAATGCGTGAATTGTCATTCAATGGAAAATTCACAAAAACACGCACTGCAGACGGACATTTGGAGTGCTAAAAATGAGCTCCAGACGTCTGGATCATAAGTATGGAAGCATATCCGCGCCAAAATTCAAATGAAAATGCAAATCGGCAATTGCATTTTGTTTACATTCGATGTGCGCAAAAACCATGACATAATTCAAATGAAAATGCAAAAGGTGTACTTTGCGTTTTCATTTGCAAGTTAATGTACGCACTTTATCTGACAATTTGAAAATGTTAATGCAAATCCATCTCACATAAAATTTTTCTCGCCCTCTACGACACAACCCTGCCATAATTTTAATGAAAATGAAAAACCACATTTGCATTAGCAGTTTCTTGTTGCAATCACATGATCCATGACATGACAATTCAATTTGCCATTTAACATATCGTTTTCATGCTGGCATGGCATCCGTTTGCATTATCATTTCCGTGTGGTCACGCAAAAATCCGAACTGAACATACAATTGCAAACTGTTAAAGCTGCCCATCAAGGCGGGGCCTCAAAGAAAGGGGGGTTACAGGGGACTGTTCAAACCACTGAACATAATGGTTGTCTGTGATTTCGGTCGTTAGCAGTTTCCAGGCTAGACAGCAACATTTCCTAATCCTCTGTGTTTGGGGATTATAGGCGAAATGATAGGAATTAAAAAGGAAACGAGGTAGTCTAAAAGTTACGACTAGCCATAGCCAGCCCAATGTTAACTAAATTAATTTCACAATTTAGCCTGCTTTCGTTAATCTGGTGTGGAAACTAGCCGATAGCCTAATGTTACGGGTTTCCGTGGCCAAAACCAGCTATGCCTGAAAAATGTGCTACCTTTTTCACCGTGGGCATTTCCATCACGATTTCTATTAATTATTGTTTTCTTTTAGATAGCCTTACCCTTAGGCTATGTGCAGAGCAACGGTAACGTAGTCCACAGAAAGCCTGCGACAGCGATCCATATCAGACACAGCTTGAGCCTACAGCCTAGCTACCACAAACGGTGGATTTTGTATGGTGTAACGTATAGAATCTAGGCTAATTAAATAAAAATATAAAATTGTGTAATTAGGCCTATTCCGCATAGGCTATGTTGTGTAGTATGGACTGTCATTCATGTCTTTATATAGCAGAAGGCAATAAAAGACTTGTAAAAACTGAATGACAGCTTCTTTTTTTATTTGGTGAAAACCACGTTCGTATATAGTTCTGTGGTGAAAACACTGGGGAAACGACCCCGGCGGGCACAACCAAAGATTTTAGATATATGACGCAACCGATTTTGATCTCCCTACTCACAAGGCCCATCAACCTTCGGAATTTTACCTGTAGCCTCGGCTATTGTAATAATCTATATTTAGCCTAGTCATGAAGCAACATAGCCTACAGATGATTAAACATTTTTTTTTAAATAATATTTTTATTTAATTATAACGTTACACCATATAGGCTATCCTACAACACAATTCACCGTCTTTGGTAGGCTACTAGGTAGGCTATTCGCACAGTCTCTGGAGCTTTCCAGATCTCAGTGCTGTAAGATGAGGCGGTTAGCCTCTATGACACTGATTTTCCTGTTGTAGCCTAGCTTACACAAAACATTTAAATTTGTTCAATTTAAATAGGCTCTTGATTATTAAGAGAACTTAAAAAATCTTTAGAGGGTGTGCGAATATGAGTGCTAAATAGGTCTACCACTCAGACACGATTAGAGACATAAGTAGTTTTATACTTTATAGTTTTTAGCATTTAGCCTATAATCCCCAAACACAGAGGACTAGGAAATGTCGCTATCTTGCCTGGAAACTGCTGACGACCGGAATCACAGACAACCATAGTGTTCAGTGGTTTGAACAGTCCCCTGTAACGCCCCTTTCTTCGAGGCCCCACCTTGATGGGCAGCTTTAACAGTTTGCAATTGCATGTTCAGTTCGGATTTTTGCGTGACCCCGCGGAAATGATAATGCAAACGGATGCCATGCCATTGCATTTGAATTATGTCACTCTTGTGCCGCAAAAGCATGAAAACTACATGTTAAATGGCGCGTTGAATTATCATTTCCTTTTTGTCATGGATCATGCGATTGCAACAAGAAACTGCTAATGCAAATGTGGTTTTTCATTTTCATAAAAATTATGGCAGGGTTGTGTCGTAGAGGGCGAGAAAAATTAAATGTGAAATGGATTTGCATTACCGTTTTCAAATTGTCAGATAAAGTGCGTACATTAACTTGCAAATGAAAACGCAAAGTACACCTTTTGCATTTTCATTTGAATTATGTCATGGTTTTTGCGCACATCGAATGTAAACGAAATGCAATCGCCGATTTGCATTTTCATTTGAATTTTGGCGCGGATATGCTTCCATACATAAGACAGGTGGAACATTATAATACAGGTCTCTTCATCTATAGACTGTACGTGAATGGAATGGTTTTGACTGAAAAAAATTCTAAACTTTGTCCAGTGAATGTTGTATTTATTGTTCTTCAAATAGTCTACAGTCCCGAAGATTTTTTTGATACGGTTAAAAAAAACTGAGATTAATTAAAATTTCTCCATTTAAATTGAATTGTATTAAATTTTTTTTCTATTTTGTTTCTGATTTTTTCCCATTTTCTCCAAATTTGGTAGCTAATTGTACCCCTATGTTATTCAATTCCCCGTGTAGCAACCGCTTGAGAATTCACCGCTACACAGCCCCGTCAGCTGGTAGTCGGAAGAATATGCAATATTTTAAGTTATCTTTAGCCTATGTTTTAAAATTAATCTAGAATAACAGACCACTTAAACCAACATCAGGCGTGAGAATTCTCGTCAATAAGCTACCAACACGTTTCTGTGCCACATTACTTTTTGCCTCAGGATAACTTTTGTTGAACAGTTTCTGTTGAAACAGTTGATACGAAGTAACTCAGGTGGACAGCTCATTTTTACATACACTACATGGCCAAAAGTATATGGACACCTGCTCATCCAACATCCAAAATCATGGGAATTAATATGGAGTTGGACCCCATTTGCTGCCAAGACTTTCCACTAGATGTTGGAACATTGCTGTGTGGATTTGTTTTCGATTCAGTCAGAAGAACATTGGTGAGGTTGGGCACTGATGTGGGGCTATTAGGCCTGGCTCACAGTCGGCTTTCCAATTGATCCCAATGGTGTTTGATGGGGTTGAGGTCAGGGCTCTGTGCAGGCCAGTCAAGTTCTTCCATACCGATCTCGACAAACCATTTCTGTATGGACCTCTATTTGTGCACGGGGGCATTGTCATTCTGAAACAGGAAAGGGCCTTCCCCAAACTGTTGCCACAAAGTTGGAAATCCAGAATCGTCTAGAATGTCATTGTATGCTGTAGTGAACCATGAAAAACAGCCCCAGACCAAGGGATGTCCACATATTTTTGGCCATATAGTGTATCTATAGGCCTACAAATTACCAGTGATTATGTTTATCGTAAATTTTTACATATCCAAGAGTGCACCCTAAATAGGTGAGAATTGATAAAATTGGGCATCTGCGCGAAGGCGTTAAAGGTTAAGGGTCAGATGTCGTCGCAAAGTGCGTCCCATGACTGAACTAAACTTTCCGTGCTACCGTACCATGCTCCAGAGTGTGTACTCTCAAGCCTTGACTGGAGTGCGTACTCGGGAGCACGGTAGTATGCGGTTTGAGACACAACCTGGGTCTCCTTGTGTCCTTGCTGTGCACTATATAGCAGTGAAGTCTCTCCTTGTGTTCCTGCCTAGTAAGATAAGTACAATTATCCTGACCAACTACTGTTAGAGAATTGAAATTATATTTGAATACTGATTTGATAAATACTCCTGTAAATTATGTTATCATTTAGATCAGCATCAGCTAGAGCCAAAACATTGATCTCTGAATCAGGCTATTCCACACAGCAAGCCTCCTTACAATGGTATAATATCCAGACTATGTTTTGGGATTGCACCAAAAAAATAGAAGAGCCAAAAAAACTAAATGATGTAACATAGTTGCTGTCCGGCTTTACTGCCCATTTCACGCACAATTCTTTCAGAAACATCTGGTGACCACATCCCTGTAGCACACCGGTATGTGATGAAGGAGCACAACTCACCTTCATCACAAGGTCAGTGTGTGAAAGAGAGTGGAGTAAAATTAAGGATTTCAATAAAGTTCATAACAGGTAGTGAATGATGGAGATGGATGAAGACTGCAATGTGTGACAGACCTGAAACATTTTACTATGCAGGTGGTAAATCTTTTACCATCTCAATCATACATTCAGCATCCAGTCATCACCTGTGACCTGATACTACAGACTCTACTGAAACCTTACATTCTGGTCAGGAAACACAAACCTAGCAACCCGAAGATTCACAAGGTTACATCCTGCTTTTCTTTACTGTGATAGAGGAGTAAAAAGAGAGGGATGAGACTAATGTGTAAAAGGAAAGAATGCTTGTGGAAGAGTGAGAGAAAGAGCTTTTTATATTTCACTGCATAGAGCTATATAATCACTGATTCTGTTTAGTTAAGATCACACAGTACTACTCACCCCAGTCTCTGTAGTTTACAGTTTGGACTCATCAGTCCATCACAGAGCAACTTCACTCCTGAATCTCCAAGGTTATTGTAGCTGAGGTCCAGATCTCTCAGGGGTGAGTTTGATGACTGGAGAGCTGAGGCCACAATGTCACAGGACTTGACTGTGAGTCTGCAGCTGTTCAGTCTGCAAAAGAAGAGTTGATCTATTATACTCAAATTACATTTTGTTATATAACACGCCATAATTGAAATATAACAGTGACAGTGTTCAGTGATGAAGATTTAAATTGAGGTCTGCAATGCTATGAAAATGTCTGCTACACTCTCCAACTGCAGCACTTTGGACCTGAGATTTATACGTCCTGCTGGACTGAACTCTGACAGTTCTACAGATGTAATTCTGACTCAAATAGCCCCCTTTCTTATATTGTAACTTGTGTTACTCTAAAGTCTGGGGGGGCTGATTCACAAAAGGACTGCACATATAGTCACTTTGTGACTATAAAACAGCCATAAACGCTAGGGCTGTGCCGACCTCGCTATACTCGTAATCATACTTGTGTCTGTATGGAGGGCCCTGATACTCGTAATCGGATGATGATGGCATCGGAAAAGACGGAAGTTGGCTAAAATACTACATTCACTGAGGGAGAGACTGCCTGAGACCAGTTACCACATTGAAGCATCAAATTGGCACACAAAACAAGTGTAGCCTATTACTTCATAATTATAATGACAGAGAACAAGAATAATTGTGTGAAAGTGCATTTACAACATGCATCTCACACTTAAGAAGTTCTCTCTGAATTCTCGCACACACTTCAATGACATATTTTTTTAAGCACTGCACATATAGGGCTCTATCTTTCACTCGGCGGCTAATCTTCTGTTAGGGGACAATGGCTATCAATTAAAATTTCTCCATTTAAATTGAATTGTGTTAAATTTTTTTTCTACTTTGTTTCTGATTTTTTCCCATTTTCTTCAAATTTGGTAGCTAATTGTACCCCTATGTTATTCAATTCCCTGTGTAGCAACCGCTTGAGAATTCACCGCTACACATCCCTGTCAGCTGGTAGTAGGAAGAATATGCAATATTTCAAGTTATCTTTAGCCTATGTTTTAAAATTAATCTAGAATAACAGACCACTTAAACCAACATCGGGCGTGAGAATTCTCGTCAATAAGCTACCAACACGTTTCTGTGACACATTACTTTTTGCCTCAGGATAGCTGTTTTGTTGAACAGTTTCTGTTGAAACGGTTGATACAAAGTAACTCAGGTGGACAGCTCATTTTTACATTTTTACATACACTACATGGCCAAAAGTATATGGACACCTGCTCATCCAACATCCAAAATCATGGGAATTAATATGGAGTTGGACCCCATTTGCTGCCAAGACTTTCCACTAGATGTTGGAACATTGCTGTGTGGATTTGTTTCCATTCAGTCAGACGAACATTGGTGAGGTTGGGCACTGATGTGGGGCTATTAGGCCTGGCTCACAGTCGGCTTTCCAATTGATCCCAATGGTGTTTGATGGGGTTGAGGTCAGGGCTAAGGGTCAGATGTCGTCGCAAAGTGCGTCCCATGACTGAACTAAACTTTCCGTGCTACCGTACTTCCATGCTCCAGAGTGCATACTCTCAAGCCTTGAGTGGAGTGCGTACTTGGGAGCACGGTAGTATGCGGTTTGAGACACAGCCTGGGTCTCCTTGTGTCCTTGCTGTGCACTATATAGCAGTGAAGTCTCTCCTTGTGTTCCTGCCTTGTAAGATAAGTACAATTATCCTGACCAACTACTGTTAGAGAATTGAAATTATATTTGAATACTGATTTGATAAATACTCCTGTAAATTATGTTATCATTTAGATCAGCATCAGCTAGAGCCAAAACATTGATCTCTGAATCAGGTTATTCCACACAGCAAGCCTCCTTACAATGGTATAATATCCAGACTATGTCTTGGGATTGCACCAAAAAAATAGCAGAGCCAAAAAAACTAAATGATGTAACATAGTTGCTGTCCGGCTTTACTCCGGTGTGTGCTATAGGGATGTGGTCACCAGATGTTTCTGAAAGAATTGTGCGTAAAATGGGTATGTGATGAAGGAGCACAACTCACCTTCATCACAAGGTCAGTGTGTGAAAGAGAGTGGAGTAAAATTAAGGATTTCAATAAAGTTGATAACAGGTAGTGAATGATGGAGATGGATGAAGACTGCAATGTGTGACAGACCTGAAACATTTTACTATGCAGGTGGTAAATCTTTTACCCTCTCAATCATACATTCAGCATTCAGTCATCACCTGTGACCTGATACTACATACTCTACTGAAACCTTACATTCTGGTCAGGAAACACAAACCTAGCAACCCGAAGACTCATAAGGTTATATCCTGCTTTTCTTTACTGTGATAGAGGAGTAAAAAGAGAGAGATGAGACTAATGTGTACAAGGAAAGAATGCTTGTGGAAGAGAGAAAGAGCTTTTTATATTTCACTGCATATAGCTATATAATCACTGATTCTGTTTAGTTAAGATCACACAGTACTACTCACCCCAGTCTCTGCAGTTTACAGTTTGGACTCATCAGTCCATCACAGAGCAGCTTCACTCCTGAATCTCCCAGGTTATTGTAGCTGAGGTCCAGATCTCTCAGGGGTGAGTTTGATGATTGGACAGCTGAGGCCACAATGTCACAGGACTTTACTGTGAGTCTGCAGCTGTTCAGTCTGCAAAAGAAGAGTTGATCTATTATACTCTAATTAAATTTTGTTATATAACACGCCATAATTGAAATATAACAGTAACAGTGTTCAGTGATGAAGATTTAAATTGAGGTCTGCGATGCTATGAAAATGTCTGCTACACTCTCCAACTGCAGCACTTTGGACCTGAGAATTATACGTCCTGCTGGACTGAACTGACAGTTCTACAGATGTAATTCTGACTCAAATAGCCCCCTTTCTTATATTGTAACTTGTGTTACTCTAAAGTCTGGGGGGGCTGATTCACAAAAGGACTGCACGTATAGTCACTTTGTGACTATAAAACAGCCATAAACGCTAGGGCTGTGCCGACCTCACTATACTCGTAATCATACTTGTGTCTGTATGGAGGGCCCTGATACTCGTAATCGGATGATGATCGCATCGGAAAAGACGGAAGTTGGCTAAAATACTACATTCACTGAGGGAGAGACTGCCTGAGACCAGTTACAACACTGAAGCATCAAATTGGCACACAAAACAAGTGTAGCCTATTACTTCATAATTATAATGACTGAGAACAAGAATAATTGTGTGAAAGTGCATTTACAACATGCATCTCACACTTAAGAAGTTCTCTCTGAATTCTCGCACACCTTTCAATTACATTTTTTTTTAAGCACTGCACATATAGGGCTCTATCTTTCACTCTGCGGCTAATCTTCTGTTAGGGGACAATGGCTATCAATTAAAAATCTAATGCGTGAATTGTCATTCAATGGAAAATTCACAAAAACATGCACTGCAGACAGACATTTGGAGTGCTGAAAATGAGCTCCAGATGTCTGGATCATAAGACAGGTGGAACATTATAATACAGCTCTCTTCATCTATAGACTGTAAGTAAATGGAATGGTTTTGACTGAAAAAAGTTCTAAACTTTGTCCAGTGAATGTTGCATTTATTGTTCTTCAAATAGTCTATAGTCCCGAAGATTCGCTGTGCATAAGGTTTTTTTGATATGGTTAAAAAAACGGAGATTAATTTAAATTTCTCCATTTAAACTGAATTTTATTACATTTGTTTTCTATTTTGTTTCTGATTTTTTCCCATTTTCTCCAAATTTGGTAGCTAATTGTACCCCTACGTTATTCAATTCCCCGTGTAGCAACCTACTCACACCGTCAGGTGGTAGTAGGAAGAATATGCAATATTTGAAGTTATCTTTAGCCTATGTTTTAAAATTAATCTAGAATAACAGACCACCTAAACCAACATCGGGCGTGAGAATTCTCATCAATAAGCTACCAACACGTTTCTGTGCCACATTACTTTTTGCCTCAGGATAACTGTTTTGTTGAACAATTTCTGTTGAAACGGTTGATACAAATTAACTCACGTGGACAGCTCATTTTTACATTTTTACATACACTACATGGCCAAAAGTATATGGAGACCTGCTCATCCAACATCCAAAATCATGGGAATTAATATGGAGTTGGTCCCCATTTGCTACGAAGACTTTCCACTAGATGTTGGAACATTTCTGTGTGGATTTGTTTCCATTCAGTCAGTAGAACATTGGTGAGGTTGGGCACTGATGTGGGGCTATTAGGCCTGGCTCACAGTCGACTTTCCAATTGATCCCAATGGTGTTTGATGAGGTTGAGGTCAGGGCTCTGTGCAGGCCAGTCAAGTTCTTTCATACCGATCTCGACAAACCATTTCTGTATGGACCTCTATTTGTGCACAGGGGCACTGTTCTTTTGAAACAGGAAAGGGCCTTCCCCAAACAGTTGCCACAAAGTTGGAAATCCAGAATCATCTAGAATGTCATTGTATGCTGTAGTGAACCATGAAAAACAGCCCCAGACCAAGGGGTGTCCACATACTTTTGGCCATATAGTGTATCTATAGGCCTACAAATTACCAGTGATTATGTTTATCGTAAATTTTTACATATCCAAGATATCCAAGAGCACACCCTAAATAGGTAAGAATTGATCAAATTGGGCGTCTGCGCGAAGGGGTTAAATGTTATGGGTCAGATGTCGTCACAAAGTGCGTCCCATGACTGAACAAAACTTTCCGTGCTACCGTACTTCCATGCTCCAGAGTGCGTACTCTCAAGCCTTGACTGGAGTGCGTACTCGGGAGCACGGTAGTATGCGGTTTGAGACACAGCCTGGGTCTCCTTGTGTCCTTGCTGTGCACTATATAGCAGTGAAGTCTGTCCTTGTGTTCCTGCCTAGTAAGATAAGTACAATTATCCTGACCAACTACTGTTAGAGAATTTAAATTATATTTGAATACTGATTTGATAAAGACTCCTGAAATTATGTTATAATTTCGATCAGCATCAGCTAGAGCCAAAACATTGATCTCTGAATCAGGCTATTCCACACAGCAAGCCTCCTTACAATGGTATAATATCCAGACCATGTCTTGGGATTGCACCAAAAAAATAGAAGAGCCAAAAAAACTAAATGATGTAAGTAGTATATAGCATTCGGCAAACGTCAAAATTTGATTGATAAGCATATTTGCATATTTTATGAATATTAATGAGGTTATGAAAAAATTGATTGATGGGTATAAAAAAATACATTTTAATTTTTTAATTTTAATTTTTAATTTATAATGTAATGTTTTAATGTGTTGTGGGGGGGGTTGTTTCAAGGGTTGATTTATTGGCATTGTGATGATGTCATTTTATTGGGGGGTGTTTGTTGTAAACGTTGGTTTTTATGGTTGGTCTTTTTGGGGTGCTTGGGGGAGGAAAACATGTGAAGGATTTTTTAATTTTTTTATTAGAACAACATCGTGAAAACGTAACGGTGTATATACGTATATATATATATATATATATAAATATAAATGTATAGGTTAGTGGCAATAGTTTAAATAGTTTAAAAAAAAAAAACAGTTTGTGTTTGCAAAAGCGTTTTAAAAGAATAAAAGAATTCAAGCAGGATGTTGAAACGTGACAAATAGCGGTAGGCTATAGCGAGTTAGTTGTCTGAAAGAAAGCATACCATTTTTTAAATAATGTTTGTTAGAGCCGAAGGGAAACTCTAACAAGTTGTTGCGATGTCCGTGAAATGTGTGCGAATGGCTCCGTAGAGAGAGAGAGACCGTTACCCAGTCGTAAAAACCGTGTAAAATAGCCAATCTAAAAAAAGCAAGTTAGTGTTCTAAAAGAAGAAGACCTAGGAGGCCTCGAAAGAAAGACTAGAAAGAATAAAAAATAAAATAATAGGCTATGTAACGTTTTACAGAATTAAAAAGCAAAAACCTAAAATGAACGGTTGCAGAGAGAGATCTTTCCAGACGGGCTAGAGGGCGGACAAATGGATCCACTAGCTTGGTGTAGGGAGTAGCCTATACCTAAAATAGCCTATACCTAAAATTGGCTATTAAAAGTATAGTATTAGTATAAGCTACAAAGACAACTTAGATACGCCCCGTAGTATCTGTCTGTTTCTTTTGAAATTGACGGACGTTTACACAGGCTAATGAGAGAGCTGTAAGAGCTTATGACAAAACGGGGTCGTAAAATACTTGAGGGCTAACAACAGCTGCTGGAAGGAGGGGTAGCGAGGTGGGGGCTGGCGGGCGCTCGCGCTAGAGCGATGCTAGGAACAACCTTTGAGTGACAATGAGCAGCTGTATACAAAAGCGGGTGATTCAAATAAAGTTTGAATGAATGAATTAAATGCATATAGAACTATTTCAACAGGCCGCAAAATGCCCCGAACCCCATTGAAAAGACCTCCAAGACGCGTTTCCAAAAAGCAATCTAAACGTCTATATCACTGGTTCAGAATCATTAAATAAATCTTTCAGTATTTTGTTTGCTAATTTAAGTTTGCTAATACTTAGAGCCAATATGAGTGTTTAGTATCGAATGGAATGTAAAAGATGGGGTATTCAATTTAAACAGGATTGAGTCGGCATATACTAACCTATATTGTGTAAGCATATTTTAAAAAGTGTATTTAATTTTTCGGAGAACTAAGCATGAGTAGAATTCACGGGGAGGGGGTCTGACATCTGAATGACTCGGAACAGCTGAAATACTGGCAGTTGATTCAAAGATATTTTGAATGTAATGCATATAAAGAAAATAAACCAATATGCAAAAGGCCCCAATTTGTCGTCGAAAAGCCATTGAAAAGGCATCCAAGACGCGTTTCCTAAAGCAATGTAACCGTCTATATAGGCTACCCTATAATGTTTTTTCAGTGGTCAGCTTCATGAAACAAACCTTTCAGTATTTTGCACAAGGTTGCTAATACTTAGTGTCAATATTACTGCTTAGTATAGAATGGAATGTAAAAAGATGGTTTATTCAATTTAAACAGGATTGAGATATTATATGTAGCCTATATTGTGTAAGCATAGTTAGCCTACTTTAAAGGTGTATTTAATTTTCGGAGAACTTCGGATGAATAGAACTCGCTGTGTGACGTGAAAGCACTATTGCAGAAAGCTTTGTAGGAAGCTTTGTAGAACAATTGCTTTATTGACCAGTAGCTTACAAAAGAATGAAACACTTCTGTTTAATTGTACCAAGGTAATGCATGTTGTCCCCTATGCACATTTGTTGTTATGCTTTTCGTGTCAGTATAGGGTACACTATTCCTGGTTTTGATACCCTTCTAACAACTCACTGTCTCCGTATCTAGTGTTTCAAGCCTCAAAAACTTAGAACCGAACACAACAACAACTTGTAAACAATATTGACAGTGTCTTTTTGTGTATTAAATGGTTTTATAAACATAGTCACTTCACACCAAAAACAACATTTGTACAATATTGAGTCTTAGGGTGCCATAATGTTACACACAAACACCAACTGCCACCGTAAAGAGTCTTTAGTGTCCTTAGTCTCTTCACACTTTAGCTGTTTCTTGTTGGTACCATAGTGTGTGTGATCCCTGACAGGAGACAACTCTCAGTCTCTGATATGCATGCGTTTTGGTGCTGCATTTGAAGGGGGTTGTGTAGTGTCTGTGCATTCAACAACTCTTGTGGAAATAAAATACAGTATATTGCCTTGTTTAAACAACTTATTGTCATTCTGTTGATGTCTGTTGAAAAGTTCAGTTATTTACATGTTCGTGAGCAGCTAATGAATAGTCTACTTTAATTCTGCTACATCGAACATTCTAACTCAACATATCACCGGCTTTAATGGCTTGACCTTTTCAGTTTAAGACATTAACCTTCACATATTGTTATGTCACACTATCCGTAGCTAGCTACCTCTTTTCCCGTAACAGAGAAAAACCCTTGAAATACACTTGGTTAGATCGGACTTTAGATGGTTAGATGTTTATGTTTGTGTGCCTAAACAATAGGTCACGTTTTCCATGTTAGCACTGTTATTTTGTTAAAAGCTACAAAACAAGCCCATTTTAAAATAAAATTTAATCAAACACACACACATGCTCATGAAAAAATAAATAACTCTCCTCCTGGTGAAACATACCTAAGGGGCCTTAACCATGTGTTTGGTCTGTTCCGTGCATTAAGATGTGCAAAGCAGAAATAAAATTTGATATGTATCCAGAATAAGAATAAAATTACACAAAGAGTCAGTTAAAAACTGTTGAATTGAATCATTTTATTTCAACCGTGCTGTAGCACATTTCATTAAGGTAAGTTTGTCTACTGCCTCTTAACTTGAATTTAAAATGCACACTGAAGTTACTTTTGAAGGGGAAGAAAGACCTATTAAATTATGTGTGTTGTGGGGTCCTCTATTATTAGGAATACACTGTTGGTATAGTTTTGAAAACATTACACTTTTGCAATCTTGTCACAACAAACAAACTTTATTATTTAAAAACCATAGTGCACACATACACCAACAACATGCCTACAATATTGAGTATTATCATAGCCATAATGTATCACACACACACACACAAACACAAACAATTACCCCCAGTGCCTGAATTGGTTTATAATAAGTAGCGGGAATCACTTTTTCAAATATTGACGCTTTTCATTTAATGGTCTGCTCAATGCTGGCCTCCAAAAATATGTAAACTTGAAAGAAAAAAACAAATAAAACACAGTGCACATCTTTTTTTCATTTGAACTTTGATATAATTTGATTTAATATAACCTACAATACACAAGGCTTCAATATAACATTTGATAATTAGCAGGATACATACCACAAAACCCCACCAAAATATCAAATAACGTCTTGAGAATAAACTACGGTCTTAAAAGCATGACGCAAAAACACCCCGTCCTGGGTTTTACCAGAGAGTAATAGGCCGCGTGAGCGTTGTAACTTCGAGGCTACAGACAACCGGCTCTCGCAGAATGACTGGAGATCCATGGATTTATCACAAAACAGTTCATTAACGTTTCATTACCAGACCGATGAAATCAAGTTTCCCTTATCTTTATTATATTTTGTTTGCCTAAAACTGCTTAAAACCCCGTTATGATTTTGACTATGCAACGAAAGCCAACTTAAAATCCGACTAGCCCCCGGGTAGATTTGCGTCACTCTAGGCTACGTTATGTAACTTTAGTTGCTACGCTAACTGAAAACACTACTGTGCATGCCTGATCACTTAACGTTACCCCTTGTGCTGACAAAAAAATGTGGAAAAGCGCCAGTTGCTTATCTGGCCATACAGTTGAGGACAAAATTATTGGCCCCCCCTGTAAAGATGAGCAAAAAGGGTTATAAAAAATTCACCGTTTGGTGAATTAGCTTAATCTCACACTGAAAAAACAATAAGAATCCAACCTTTAATTGACGTTAATTTATTATGAGAAAAAAAAATCCCTCATCAAGAAATAATTATTTTTAACAAAACCACATTGGCCACAATTATTGGCCCCCCTGCATTTATATATTGAATAAAGTAATAATTTTTAATATTTGGTCACATATCCTTTGCATGCCATGACTTCCTGATGTCTGTGACCCAACAACATCAAAAGACTCTTGATATCTTATTTTCTGGTACTCTTACAAGCGATACTATAACATCTCTGCATTTGAATGGATCTCTATGGGAATTGGGGGGTGGGACTAGATTTAGCTGTAAATTATGCTGGAGATTAAGTTTTAGAATGCAGAAATTAAATTTGAGTAGGCCTAGGCTATTTGAAGAAAGTTGTACAAACAGTCAGCTAGCTAGCCCTACTTTACGCGTAGCCTAGCCTAGGTTTGTCTAGTCCTAAAGCTAGGCCTTCTTCTTCTTCGAAGGTGATTACTGGGGTTTCGCAGCCCATCCTACGTTAAAGGGTATTACCAGCACCTACTGTGCTGGAGTGTTGTGTAGGATAGGCCTAGATATAGGGTCGACGTAGCCTATTTCCCAGACCTTATTAGGAATTACATAACATCTCTCACAGAATGAGATCAATGGAGTTATTACGAAACAGTTAAAGGGTAAGTTCGCTATTTTGGACCTTGGACCCTATTTGCGGTCCGTCTTCCATGAACCTGACCCATGAAGTCCATTTTTTCGCTGATCGGTCCAGTATTGAGTTCGCTACAGATTTCCTGTAGGCTCTCACTGGGCTACAATAGAAGTCAACGGGGCAATTAGAAATGTTCGATAAATGTGCTTTCATGTACAATAAATGAGACGGGAAGCTCAGGGTGTATTGTTACCGGTCTCAGTATGCTCTCCTGTGAAATGTATCTCAATCCGAACATTTTTACGTGCTTGGCATGGCTTGGAAGTAAGCATTTCTCTGTTGCTTGTTTTCGCTGCTCCCGCGGAGTACTATGTGTCGGGGGTAGGGGAGCGGGAAGGTGTGCCGGCCGTTTACGAAACTATCTAGTTGAGCAGTCTGCGTTTGTTTACCTGCAGCAACGTAGGCTACAATTTCCACAAAAAAACTTGGATGATGGATGACTATAATGATTACGAAGACGAAGAATTCGATTTTGACTGACGTTACTGGCTACAGATTTGAGCCAGAATACACGGACACGGAACTACAAGAGATGGATGATAAGAGAGCAAGAGAAGAGAGAGAGGCTGAAGTTGCGCAGGTAATGTTATCCGAAGTCAGTGCGAGGTAGTGCGGTCGGAGAAATAGTTCTGTTTCAAATGGAACTGTTGTTTCAACGTTCGGTTTGCGTTTGCGATAGCCTACATTTCACAGGAGAGCATACTGAGACCGTAAGAATACACACTGAGCTATAAAAGCACATTTATCGTTGTTTTTCCATAACATTTCTAATTGCCCCGTTGACTTCTATTGTAGCCCAGTGAGAGCCTACAGGAAATCTGTAGCGAACTCAATACTGGACCGATCAGCGAAAAAATGGACTTCATGGGTCAGGTTCATGGAAGACGGACCGCAAATAGGGTCCAAGGTCCAAAATAGCGAACTTACCCTTTAATTAACAGTCCATTACCAGACCTATGAAATAAAAAGGCTTCGGTATACCGACACCTGGATGACTGAAAACTTTCAATTCAATCCGTTGTGACCGAACCTTATCCTAGCCATAAAACCTAATTTTTCCTGTTCCTCCCCTTAACATGCTTTGCTCTGACAGCTTTCTGTAGCCTAGTTCAGCTAGGCCTGTGTAAAAATAAAAAGGGTCCTGTAATAGTAGGCTACTACCTTGTATCCAAGTTTATATCATTACGGACGGATTATGTGTGTTAAAATGTATTATAGCTACATAGTTGCGTATAATCAGTTTTAAATAAATAAAAAAAGAAATAAATAAACATCTTTGAAACACGTTTTAAACCGCTATTACCCTAAGTATTGTCATTGCTAAATTATATCTACTATCCTGTACAACTCAACAACCCCTGATTACAATGCAGAGTTTAGTTTTATTAATTTTTGAGGGTTCACACATGTCCATATTCAACATTTGCAATGGTTACATTGTTTTTGGAAACGCGTCTTGGATGCCTTTTCAGTGGCTTTTCAACGACAAATTGGGGCCTTTTGCATATTGGTTTATTTTCTTTATATGCATTACATTCAAAATATCTTTGAATCAACTGCCAGTATTTCAGCTGTTCCGAGTCATTCAGATGTCAGACCCCCCCCCCCCCCCCCCCCCGTGAATTGTAGACACCCTGACAAATAAAATACACTTTGAAAGAGTTACGCTTACACAATATAGGTTAGTATATGCCGACTCAATCCTGTTTAAATTGAATACCCCATCTTTTACATTCCATTCGATACTAAACACTCATATTGGCTCTAAGTATTAGCAAACTTGTACAAAATACTGAAAGATTTATTTCATGATTCTGAACCAGTGATATAGACGTTTAGATTGCTTTTTGGAAACGTGTCTTGGAGGTCTTTTCAATGGGGTTCGGGGCATTTTGCGGCCTGTTGAAATAGTTCTATATGCATTTAATTCATTCATTCAAACTTTATTTGAATCACCCGCTTTTGTATACAGCTGCTCATTGTCACTCAAAGGTTGTTCCTAGCATCGCTCTAGCGCGCGCGCGCCCGCCAGCCCCCACCTCGCTACCCCTCCTTCCAGCAGCTGTTGTTAGCCCTCAAGTATTTTACGACCCCGTATTGTCATAAGCTCTTACAGCTCTCTCATTGGCCCTTGTAAACGTCCGTCAATTTCAAAAGAAACAGACGGATACTACGGGGCGTATCCCATTTTAGGTATAGGCTACTCCCTACGCCAAGCTAATGGATCCATTTGTCCGCCCTCTAGCCCATCTGGAAAGATCTCTCTCTGAAACCTATAGTCGAGCTATAGGCCATCTCCGGACCCCCCGCGGAACCCAAGAATAATTCAGAGTTCGTTTTAGGTTTTTGCTTTTTAATTCTGTAAAATGTTACATAGGCCTAGCCTATTATTTTATTTTTTATTCTTTCTAGTCTTTCTTTCGAGGCCTCCTAGGTCTTCTTCTTTTAGAACACTAACTTGCTTTTTTAGATTGGCTATTTTACACGGTTTTTACGACTGGGTAACGGTCTCTCTCTCTCTACGGAGCCATTCGCACACATTTCACGGACATCTCAACAACTTGTTAGAGTTTTTCCTTCGGCTCTAACAAACATTATTTAAAAAAATGGTATGCTTTCTTTCAGACAACTAACTCGCTATAGCCTACCGCTATTTGTCACGTTTTAACAGCCTGCTTGAATTCTTTTATTCTTTTAAAACGCTTCTGCTAACACAAAACTTAAACTATTGCCACTAACCTATACATTTATATTTTATATATATATCAGAAATCAGAATCAGAAATCAGAAATTCGTTTATTGCCATTGTATGAACATACTAGGAATTTGTGACGACGTCAGTAGTGCTTAACCACATTACAACATTAGGTGCAAGGACAGGACGGACAGTGCAAGACAGGACTTCTAAAGTGCAGTAATACAGGTAATAAAAAAAAGCAAGTCACAGTGCAAATTGGGACCGTGCTGTAAACAATAATACAGGTAAACAAGTAAACAAATTGGGACAGTGCTGTAAACAGTCCCAGTGCAAACATTTTGCGGGGGGGGGGGGGGGTCAAAGGGGGACACGAGCCATGTTGATTCGGCTGGTGGCCGTGGGGAAAAAACTGTTTCTGTGGCGAACAGTGTTAGTTTTTATTAGTTAGTTTTTATATATACACCTTACTTTTTTCACGATGTTGTTCTAATAAAAAAATAAAAAAATTCCTTCACATGTTTTCCTCCCCCAAACACCCCAAAATACCAACCATAAAAACCAACGTTTACAACAAACAACCCCCAATAAAATGACATCACAATGCCAATAAATCAACCCTTGAAACAACCCCCCACAACACCCCCGAATAATAATACATTATAAATAAATAAATAAAAAATAATAATTAAAAAATTTAAAATTATTTTTTTATACCCATCAATCAATTTTTTCATAACCTCATTAATATTCATTAAATATGCAAATATGCCCATCAATCAAATTTTGACATTTGCCGAATGCTATATACTACTGATGTAACATAGTTGCTGTCCAGCTTTACCGCCCATTTTACGCACAATTCTTTCAGAAACATCTGGTGACCACATCCCTGTAGCACACACCAATATGTGATGAAGGAGCACAACTCACCTTCATCACAAGGTCAGTGTGTGAAAGAGTGGAGTAAAATTAAGGTTTTCAATAAAGTTCATAACAGGTAGTGAATGATGGAGATGGATGAAGACTGCAATGTGTGACAGACCTGAAACATTTTACTATGCAGGTGGTAAATCTCTTACCATCTCAATCATACATTCAGCATCCAGTCATCACCTGTGACCTGATACTACAGACTCTACTGAAACCTTACATTCTGGTCAGGAAACACAAACCTAGCAACCCGAAGATTCACAAGGTTACATCCTGCTTTTCTTTACTGTGATAGAGGAGTAAAAAGAGAGGGATGAGACTAATGTGTACAAGGAAAGAATGCTTGTGGAAAGAGGAGTAAACAGAGAGAAATAGCTTTTTATATTTCACTGCATAGAGCTATAATCACTGATTCTGTTTAGTTAAGATCACGCAGTACTACTCACCTCAGTCTCTGCAGTTTACAGCTTGGACTCATCAGTCCATCATAGAGCAGCTCCACTCCTGAATCTCCCAGGTTATTGTAGCTGAGGTCCAGATCTCTCAGGGGTGAGTTTGATGACCGGAGAGCTGAGGCCACAATATCACAGGACTTTACTGTGAGTCTGCAGCTGTTCAGTCTGCAAAAGAAGAGTTGATCTATTATACTCTAATTAAATTTTGTTATATAACACGCCATAATTGAAATATAACAGTGACAGTGTTCAGTGATGAAGATTTAAATTGAGGTCTGTGATGCTATGAAGATTTCTGCTACACTCTCCAACTGTAGCACTTTGGACCTGAGAATTATACGTCCTGCTGGACTGAACTCTGACAGTTTGACAGATGTAATTCTGACTCAAATAGCCCCCTTTCTTATATTGTAACTTGTGTTACTCTAAAGTCTGGGGGGGGCTGATTCACAAAAGGACTGCACGTATAGTCACTTTGTGACTATAAAACAGCCATAAGAAGAGTGGTAACACAGTAGGGCGGGGCGCTACTCTGTGTGAGCGACTCCCGACGTGTGGCTCTCTGTTTGTATGTTTTTATCGGTTGTTTTATGTTTTCTGTAAAACGTCTAAGTGTGTAACAACAACAACAACAACAAGTATGACTCGTTGAAATATTTTGCAAGTTTGTGGATCCTGATCTCCTTCCTAGAGCCAGCATATGTGATTTGGACTACACTGGCACTACACAATATGCCGGAAGACTCGCCTACTCACTGCATAATCTGCAGGATCTGAGGCTTGCCTCCCTGGATCTACCGGCAACATCATCTTTCCTTGATGGGATACCTCGGTGTCTACTACGGAAATATTACACCAAACGCATTTGAAGGAAAAGGGGATCCAGAGGAGGAGTCAGGAACAGAATGAGGAGACGAGGTAGGAAGCTCCCACTACCCCGCTATAACTCTGTCTAACGTCCGATCATTACACAACAAAATTGACAAACTTTCTGCACTTATTAAGCTCGACTGAGACTATCGTCAAACCAGTCTCTTTTGTTTCATGGAGAAATGGTCGTCTGAGGAAATAACCGATGTTGATCTTGACGGATTTAACATTATACGCTTTGACAGAGACACTAAGAAAACGCAGAAGTCGATTGGGGGCGGGCTCTGCATGGTTGTAAACAACAAGTGGGCTGACAACTTCACAGTCAGAGAGACTGAATGCAGCAAGTCGTTTAGACCCTACTACCTACCACGCGAGTTCACACAGATCAGTTATTTTAGTCTATGTCCCTGGGCCTGACAACGTACTCACGGCAGAACGCATCACTGACTGCTACAACAAAGCTGTAAACCGGAGCAGCGATCAGCCTGTGTTTTTGCTAGGGGATTTTAACAGATGTGATGTCACCACACTACTTCCAAACTTGGAACAGTATGTTTCATCACCCACTAGACTTGACAGAACACTAGATCTCTGCTTCGGTAACATACCGGGTGCCTATGTTTCCAAGCCCCGCCCACCACTTGGCCGTTCTGACCACAATCTCATTCTTCTGCTTCCAAAATATAGACAAAAACTGAAAACAGACAATATGCAAACAAAAACCATTCAAGTCTGGAACAATGACTCTGTTGAGACATTAAGGGGCTGCATGGAGATCACAGACTGGGAAATATTTTTCCAAAGCTGTGAGGGGGATCTGCTGACAGACTCTAGCCCTATCTGACTTACTGTGTGGACACTGTCATACCATCAAAACAGGTCAAGCTGTATCCTAACAACAAGCCTTGGGTCACCAAGGACCTGAAAAACTGTTTGAACAACAAGAAAATGGTGTTCTTACAGGGAGACAGACACAGAGTCAGAGAATTAAAGAGAGAGCTAAGAAGGAAGTCCAAGCTGGCCAAACTCCACTATGAGAACAAAGTAGAGGAAAAATTCACCACTGGCAATGCAAAGGAGGCATGGCAAGGACTCAACACCATGATGGGCAGAGCCCAGAAACCAGCCCAGATCCAGCCACCTTTGCGGAGCAGCTGAATGTTTTCTACAGCAGGTTTAACCGGTCTGCCCCCCAGAATGACTGGACCCTCACCAGCCCCACATGTCCTCTAATCACAGTGGAAAAAAGGAAGGTGACGTCCATACTAGCCCGCGTTAACCCTCACCAGCCCCACATGTCCTCTAATCACAGTGGAAAAAAGGAAGGTGACGTCCATACTAGCCCGCGTTAACCCTCACGAGGCCTCTGGCCCGGACGGGCTCAAAGGCAGGGTGCTTAGGGAATGCTTTGCTTGACCCACTCCAGCGGGGGGTGGAGGATGCCTGTCTGACCCCCCTGGACACAGTGAGCAGACATCTGGACTCCCCACACTCCCACACAAGGATTTTATTTATGGACTTTTCTTCTGCTTTTAATACAGTACAGTCACACACCCTCTGCAACCGCCTCCTAGGGCTACAGGTCAACCCGACACTGATACTATGGATACACTGATCCTATGGATAAAGGACTTCTTGCAGGACCGGCCTCAGCATGTGGTGGTCAATGGTTTTAAATCCAAAAACATGATTTTAAACACTGGAGTCCCCCAGGGCTGTGTTTTATCCCCCATACTATTTTCCATATACACAAACAATATAACTTGCAATGGCAATGACATCACACTTTTTAAATATGCAGACGACATGGCCCTGGTGGCCCATCTGAGGGACAAGAACTCCCTGTCTGCATACCACCAGCAAGTAGACACCCTGACGTCCTGTCTGCATACCGCCAGCAAGTAGACACCCTGCCGTCCTGGATCATACCGCCAGCAAGTAGACACCCTGACGTCCTGGATCATACCGCCAGCAAGTAGACACCCTGACGTCCTGGATCGAGGAGAGCTCCTTGGAGCTGAACATCTCCAAGACCAAGGAGCTGTGCTGTGGGGGGAGGCGAACATCTGATTCCCCACACCCCCTCTTTGAACCCTTGAGGCAGTGGAGCAGGTAGGGGCCTTCAAGTACCTGGGCACGGAGATAGACAGCCTCCTGTCTTTCTCCCAACACGCTGACTCTGTGTACAGGAAGGCCCAACAACGCCTGTTCCTGCTGAGGAAACTCAGAAGCTTCGATGTCAGGAAGGACATTTTAACAGCTGTGTACAAATCACTCATTGAAACTGTACTCACTTTTAACATCACATCCTGGTTCAACTTCATCTCTGTCAAGAATAAATCAAAGCTCTCCCGAATCATTAACTAAGCAAGTAAAATAACCGGCACAACCCAAACTCAACTATGAGTGCTCCACATCCAAGCAGTCAGAAGGAAAGCCAACCTCATTACAGAGGATCCCTCTCACCCCCTGCACAAGTCTTTCCAGTTACTACCATCAGGTCACCGCTATAAAGTCCCCCTGGCAAAAAAAAACATTTACTGGAACTCCTTCATTACCACTGCCATAAACATTTTAAACAAACGGTGAAACAATGGACAATGAACTCTGTCATATATGCACTGTCACTTTGCACTTGTATTTTATTCTGTTTAAGTTATATATGTACTGTATATTGAGCCACGTCCAAGACGATTTTCTGTCATGCTATGACAGACAATAAAGTTTTCTGAATCTGAATCTGAATAAACGCTAGGGCTGTGCCGACCTCGCTATATTCGTAATCATACTTGTGTCTGTACGGGGGCCCCTGATACTCATAATCGGATGATGATCGCATCTGAAAAGACGGAAGTTGGCTAAATTGCTATATTCACTGAGGGAGAGACTGCCTGAGACCAGTTACCACAATGAAGCATCAAATTGGCACACAAAACAAGCGTAGCCTATTACGTCATAATTATAATGACAGAGAACAAGAATAATTGTGTGAAAGTGCATTTACAACATGCATCTCACACTTAAGAAGTTCTCTCTGAATTCTTGCACACCTTTCAATTACATTTTTTTTTAAGCACTGCACATATAGGGCTCTATCTTTCACTCGGCAGCTAATCTTCTGGCTATCCATTAAAAACCTAATGCGTGAATTGTCATTAAATGGAAAATTCACGAAAACACACACTGCAGACGGACATTTGGAGTGCTGAAAATGAGCTCCAGATGTCTGGATCATAAGACAGGTGGAACATTATAATACAGCTCTCTTCATCTATAGACTGTAAGTAAATGGAATGGTTTTGACTGAAAAAAGATCTAAACTTTGTCCAGTGAATATTGCAATTATTGTTCTTCAAATAGCCTACTGTCCCGGGGATTCGCTGTGTGTTTTTTCGATATGGTTAAAAAAAACAGAGATTAATTAAAATTTCTCCATTTAAACAAAAAAAATTTTCTATTTTGTTTCTGATTTTTTCCCATTTTATCCAAGTTTGGTAGCTAATTGTACCCTTATGTTATTAAATTCCCCGTGTCGCAACCTACTCAGCCCGTCAGGTGGTAGTAGGAAGAATATGCAATATTTCAAGTTATCTTTAGCCTATGTTTTAAAATTCATCTAGAATAACAGACCACCGAAAACCAACATCGGGCGTGAGAATTCTCGTCAATAAGCTACCAACACGTTTCTGTGCCACATTGCTTTTTGCCTCAGGATAACTGTTTTGTTGAACAGTTTCTGTTGAAATGGTTGATACAAAGTAACTCACGTGGACAGCTCATTTTTACATTTTTACATACACTACATGGCCAAAAGTATATGGAGACCTGCTCATCCAACATCCAAAATCATGGGAATTAATATGGAGTTGGACCCCATTTGCTGCGAAGACTTTCCACTAGATGTTGGAACATTGCTGTGTGGATTTGTTTCCATTCAGTCAGAAGAACATTGGTGAGGTTGGGCACTGATGTGGGGCTATTAGGCCTGGCTCACAGTCGGCTTTCCAATTGATCCCAATGGTGTTTGATGGGGTTGAGGTCAGGGCTCTGTGCAGGCCAGTCAAGTTCTTCCATACCGATCTCAACAAACCATTTCTGTATGGACCTCTATTTGTGCACAGGGGCACTGTCATTCTGAAACAGGAAAGGGCCTTCCCCAAACTGTTGCCACAAAGTTGGAAATCCAGAATTGTCTAGAATGTCATTGTATGCTGTAGTGAACCATGAAAAACAGCCCCAGACCAAGGGATGTCCACATACTTTTGGCCATATAGTGTATCTATAGGCCTACAAATTACCAGTGATTATGTTTATCGTAAATTTTTACATATCCAAGATATCCAAGAGCGCACCCTAAATAGGTGAGAATTGATCAAATTAGGCATCTGCGCGAAGGGGTTAAATGTTATGGGTCAGATGTCATCGCAAAGTGCGTTCCATGACTGAACAAAACTTTCCGTGCTACCGTACTTCCATGCTCCAGAGTGCGTACTCTCAAGCCTTGACTGGAGTGCGTACTCGGGAGCACGGTAGTATGCAGTTTGAGACACAACCTGGGTCTCCTTGTGTCCTTGCTGTGCACTATATAGCAGTGAAGTCTCTCCTTGTGTTCCTGCCTAGTAAGATAAGTACAATTATCCTGACCAACTATTGTTAGAGAATTGAAATTATATTTGAATACTGATTTGACAAATACTCCTGTAAATTATGTTATAATTTAGATCAGCATCAGCTAGAGCCAAAACATTGATCTCTGAATCAGGCTATTCCACACAGCAAGCCTCCTTACAATGGTATAATATCCAGACTATGTTTTGGGATTGCACCAAAAAAATAGAAGAGCCTAAAAAACTAAATGATGTAACATAGTTGCTGTCCGGCTTTACCGCCCATTTTACGCACAATTCTTTCAGAAACATCTGGTGACCACATCCCTGTAGCACACACCGGTATGTGATGAAGGAGCACAACTTACCTTCATCACAAGGTCAGTGTGTGAAAGAGAGTGGAGTAAAATTAAGGATTTCAATAAAGTTCATAACAGGTAGTGAATGATGGAGATGGATGAAGACTGCAATGTGTGACAGACCTGAAACATTTTACTATGCAGGTGGTAAATCTTTTACCCTCTCAATCATACATTCAGCATCCAGTCATCACCTGTGACCTGATACTACAGACTCCACTGAAACCTTACATTCTGGTCAGGAAACACAAACCTGGCAACCCTAAGACTCACAAGGTTATATCCTGCTTTTCTTTACTGTGATAGAGGAGTAAAAAGACAGGGATGAGACTAATGTGGACAAGGAAATAATGCTTGTGGAAAGAGTAGTCACTGCATAGAGCTATATAATCACTGATTCTGTTTAGTTAAGATCACACAGTAGGCTACTACTCACCCCAGTCTCTGCAGTTTACAGTTTGGACTCATCAGTCCATCACAGAGCAGCTTCACTCCTGAATCTCCCAGGTAACTGTAGCTGAGGTCCAGATCTGTCAGGGGTGAGTTTGATGACTGGAGAGCTGAGGCCACAATATCAGAGGACTTTACTGTGAGTTCGCAGCTGTTCAGTCTGCAAAAGAAGAGTTGATCTATTATACTCTAATTACATTTTGTAATATAACATGCCATAATTGAAATAGAATAGTCATTCAATGGAAAATTCACAAAAACATGCACTGCAGACGGACATTTGGAGTGCTGAAAATGAGCTCCAGATGTCTGGATCATAAGACAGGTGGAACATTATAATACAGCTCTCTTAATCTATAGACTGTAAGTAAATGGAATGGTTTTGACTGAAAAAAGTTCAAAACTTTATCCAGTGAATATTGCATTTATTGTTCTTCAAATAGCTTACTGTCCCGGGGATTCGCTGTGCATAAGGTTTTTTTGATTAGGTTAAAAAAAACTGAGATTAATTAAAATTTCTCCATTTAAACTGAATTTTATCAAATTTTTTGTCTATTTTGTTTCTGATTCTTTTCCCATTTTCTCCAAGTAGCTAATTGTACCCCTATGTTATTAAATTCCCCGTGTAGCTACCGCTTGAGAATTCATCGCTACACAGCCCCGTCAGCTGGTAAAATATGCAATATTTGAAGTTATCTTTAGCCTATGTTTTAAAATTAATCTAGAATAACAGACCACCTAAACCAGTGGTTCTCAAACTCGGTCCTGGGGCCCCCCTGTGTATGCTGGTTTTCGTTCCAACCACAATCGTGATCCGAGAATTTTAACAAGCTGTTAATTTTTTTCAATTGTACTTTTCATTTTTTGATGGATTATTTACCATCTAAGCCAAATTTTGTCAGAAAATAGCTATGCATGCCATGTAGAATAAATGTCCCATGTTCACATTTTTCTTATTGTTCTATATTGCAAACAACTACATACAAAGAGTTAATAAAATAACTGGTGAGTCAATATGCTCCTAATTAGTACTTTCATAATTCTGTTTCCTTAAACTTATTAACACAATGCAGGTTTGGCTCATTATGAATTTACGTTGTCCTTGAATTGTTCATTATCAACCAAATTGTTAGTTTTTGTGGCCATGTGTCCACACTTTCACCAATTAGGAGCCTGTTGATTCACCTCTGCCTTCCATTTGCTCAGTTTTGTTACCTCTTTTAATGAAATTGCAATATAGCACAATAAGCAAAATGTGAACATGGGACATTTATTCTACATGGCATGCATAGCTATTTTCTTACATAATTTGGTTTAAGAGGGTAAATAATCCATCAAAACATGAAAAGTGCAATTAAGAAAAATTAACAGCTTGTTAAAATTCTCGGGTTGCAATTGTGGTTGGAACAAAAACCAGCATACACAGGGGGGCCCCAGGACCGAGTTTGAGAACCACTGACCTAAACCAACATCGGGCGTGAGAATTCTCGTCAATAAGCTACCAACACGTTTCTGTGCCACATTACTTTTTGCCTCAGGATAACTGTTTTGTTGAACAATTTCTGTTGAAACGGTTGATACAAAGTAACTCACGTGGACAGCTCATTTTTACATTTTTACATACACTACATGGCCAAAAGTATATGGAGACCTGCTCATCCAACATCCAAAATCATGGGAATTAATATGGAGTTGGTCCCCATTTGCTGCGAAGACTTTCCACTAGATGTTGGAACATTGCTGTGTGGATTTGTTTTCATTCAGTAAGCTATATCCAAGATATGCAAGAACTGATTTTTATGGAAAACTGTTTTCACTGTTACATCACCAATGTAAAGGCCGTTTTACACCAGGATCGAATTTTAGCAAGCGTAGCGGATGCGAGTGACCGTAACATTTCCACACCCATATTAATTAATGTGTGCATTTCCACCCTGGGCTGAAGCGGAGCAGTTGCGCAGCGGTCTAGCGGTCGTGAAGCTTTTTTGTGTGCCTCTAGTCTATTTTTTCGCACCTCTAGGCTTACTTTTTTGCGAGCAGATCACGATCACGAACAAACCGCATGCCAAATTCACAGAAATACACTGTTAAAATGCACTGTAGACGCTTATCATGTAATCACAGCAGTATACAGCATCGATGTTCACCCAACTATTCCTATATACAATCATTTTAACACATATAGGGGTCGATTTACAAATAAGGGGTGTTATGTTATTTTTTTCACAGTTTGCGGGTGATCAACTAAGAGTCATTATGTAAATTACTCCAGCTGCAAACAGAGAAATTTAATTGAGAGATTTTGTGTGTTTCGAATGGTTATACTCTAAGACTCGCAGCAATATTGCGGTTTTTATGGTATTTCTTTAGTTTAGGGTATAGACTACTGTTACACTGAACAAGCTGGCCGTTTATTACAAACTGTTTCACTGGATGTCTATTAGTTTCTGCCGGGAGTTACGGATGTTTGTCAGGACTGAAATGATCATAACTATTATTACTAGCACTAAGCCTACTCGCGCCCTAAGTGTCACATAAAATCACATTTCCATTTGATCATGGGTTTTATTTTTATAAATTTTTGATTTGCAGTTTGATTCACTGTTTGTTATGCTAGACGTTGTATTGCTTGTTTGATTCAAATACTAGTTAGGCTACTCTTGCATTCTGTAACATGATTTGCTTCAGATTTTAAAAAATATACACCGATCAGCCACAACAGTAAAACCACTGACAGGTTAAGTGAATAACATTGATTATCTCGTTCTGTACTCTAGCACTTTTTAGTTCTGTACTCTAGCACTTTGAGTTTGAAAGGATCCAATGACAATGAGGTTGAAGTGCAGACTGTCAGCTTTAATTTGAGGGTATTTTCATCCATATCAGATTAACCGTTTAGAAATTATAGAACCTTTTTACATAGTCCCCCGCATTTTTGGGCATCAAAAAATATTGGACAGTTTAACATAATGTAGAATAAAGTTCCAACAGCTGGCGCGAATCCTACAGTTAAACAGAACACAACGAATGACACCAGCCACATCCCACCAGGTAGAGGGCTGGAGATGTAACAGTCGGCTATCCACAAATTCTCTTCTTGTGTATTTTAGTGTCAATTAGCCCCCATTGTTACGCAATCATTCAGAACGTTCAGTTATGGATATTCCAAACACACCTGTACTGCTACAATGACAGCCGTCATTTTATCGATTCCGTGTCTTTTAATACCTGCTTTCCATTTGTACTAAAATGCACCCGCAAATATCTTTCTCAAACTTCCTTTTGGGTTTCGTAAATCACTTCACATGCGCTAAAGTAATCTATTTGCATGTCCACCTCCCACTACTTTGTGAAATAACTTCGGGACGCCTATTTTTGCATACTCATTCAAGCTAACCCTCAAAAATGAGGAAATAACGTATCATTCCATTTTAGCACACGCAATCCTCTTTACAACTCGTTAGTTGATTATCTCGGATGATTTTTTGCGGGTGGTAACAGTTTTAGGCGTGTTTTTGTACACGCAAACCTTTAGTAAATCGACTCCATCGGGCTTGATTTACTAAGACCATTAGCGTGCGCAGAACCTTTTAGCACACGCAAAACCAAGAACCAATAACCAATGATTGGCCATTGTATTTGTTTTGCACCAATCATTGGTTGTGTTATTATAATAAAAAATATTGGCGAACATGCATAAACGAAGTTGTTGTTCTTTAGTTTTCAATGAAATACTGAGAGCCCCATATGTCAAACAGGTAAAACTATACATTTCGTGGATCATAAACTCCTTGACCACAACTAAAAATCTGAGGGTGATATGCGGAACTACTAATGATCTATGAAGCAAAAGGTAAGTGTAACCCCCTTTAATGTTGGGGTATTTGGTTAACAATAGCACACACAGAGGTACTAGTGTGAAATCCTATGAAAATAAAATAAAAATAAAAGCAACTATTTATATGGGTAACCCCTTTAATACTGCATGGGAAGAAAGGGTTAATGGTATTTGTGTTACGGTTCAGAGTATGAACTGGACTCAAATGCACGACTCAACACACAGGAAGTTCCGATAATTCCAATAATTTATTTGCGCCGTTCATGGCGAGAGCTGATCAAAGCTGGACAGGGCTGGAAATAGTGAGTTAACTCTGAATACAATACAAGGCTTTTAAAGCAGGCAAGACAGGACTAGATACAATGTATCCACGAGACAAGACCAGAGTGTTACCACAAAGAGACTTAACGAACTGGCACAGGACAAAGAACACCGGGTGACTAAATACAAACGTTAACAAGTATCAATTAGGTGCCGCGTGTGAATGTATGAGTGAGTGATTAACGGAGCAGAGAGTGTGCAGAATGCATGCAGAAAGGAGGAAAGGGATAGGCGGGTAAAGAGTAGTGGAACAGAGTGACACGAAAGGAAAAACCACGCCCAGCCTGCAGCACGAGGGAAACAAACAGGAATACAAACACGATACGAGAGGGAACAGGTAAAACACGGGACACGAAAGGACGGGAGTGAGAGCATCACAATTTCACGGTGCATACATTCGATAGGGGGAGCACCACAGAACTATATAATAACTAGAAAGGTAACGTGGTTCCATTCAACCCTATTCAATTCGGTTCTTCCGCAAGTGGCAACACCGCAAGATGGCTGCCATGGCCCGGAAATAGTATTACCGATGAACTCTGCCATGTGTTTCCAATGGAGCGTTGTGAAAGTCAACTGAGTCGCCCCAGTGCAAGCTCGGTATCAAAAGTTCACAATATGGTAATCAATAAAAGCAGAAAATCACATTTTACATTTTTCTGGGTCAAAATGTTTTCTAGGCTGCACAGAAAAGAGAAAGGCATGATTTAAAAAAGCTCATCGGTGAGTGTTGAGTAGGCGCACTGAACTCTGATTGGTTAAGAACAAACCGATGAGATTTGGAACATGGTCATGTGGTAATCCTAGTTACGTCACAGTACAATCACGTGAGGAGGCCTATTGGCATTATCGCCTCAAATGAAATCTCATCTCCACTAAACACAGTCTCTGACTAAACTATGGTGGTTAGCTCGCAAGGAGCATACAGCTCGATGAAATGCCGTCTCGTGTTGTGAAAACCCGCCCAGATAGCAAGAGACTAGCGGGTCAGCAGACGATTTGGCCGGGGTAGCGTTCGCTGGTGCACTGGGCTGAGGGCTCCGCTCGCAGACCCACCCACTGCTAACTCACCAGACGCAATCCTCCAGCTTTACGAACATTACCCCGCTGATGCTGGATGAAAAACGACCATCGTAACGTTAGTCCTTATGTCCATTGCAGTTAGGCTTAACTATAAACTGTAACGTAAGAAAAAATGGCTTAACACAGCTTTCTTTCAAAACAACGTTCAGATTGGAATGCAGCTGAATACATGGATGAGGTTACGTTAAGCTTAGCCAAATATGTTCTAAAAGCTATAACTATGCCTGGCTTTTCTTTTAAATGTGTATAGAGCTACTATTGGCGTATTCAACATGCTTTTGTGATAGCCTGTCATTTCTACGCCACTGACTGCTACTGCGAGCGAACAAAGTTACCTTTCATTTAGCATAACCACAGAACTGTACAGTTCTGAGAGCATAACTTAGCAGTCGTCGCTAGCTACCGTTATACATGTCTATGGTCGCAAGAGGTTTCTGCTTTCTGGGAGGGGGGGCTAATATGTTGGCTAATAAGCCTGCTTTGTTCAACAGAGCTTCGACCAACATTACGACGAGTAGTTAACGCTAACCAAACAGCTTGTTAATAATGCAGTTAGCTAACGAGATAGATATTAAACATCTTTAGTAACGTTAACTATTCGTGGCTCATTTATATGAATTTGTAGTAACGTTAGGCTGTGAGGCGATTTTAACAAGATAGCCGCTACGTAACGTTAGCCTTCGACATTAATCTGTCTAACACAACGTTACATTGCAAAAATCACCATAGTTCATTCTATCAGTCTAACATCGACATTCCAGGGAGGCTATACCTGTAAAATAGGCGACGGTTATCACTGTGGCCATTTCCATCACGATTTCTCATTATTCAGGCAACACTTCACGCTATTATTAGCCGGGCAAGGACCGCCAGTTCACGGAAGGCTTTTCACGGAAAAGCGGTTTGGATGACCGACTGCAATACCACAGACGGTAAATAAACAAACAGGTGCAATAATCATTATTTAAGTATGTGAATGTAATCATAGCATAGGCGTATTCAATAATTTATCGATGTATTTATTGTTTTGATTTCCACATAACATCAATTGGGACCTGGGACCGTAACCGCAGCACTGGAGGTAGCCACGGCCGGACAGGAACTACTGCAGGATTACGAAGCTGTACACTCAACTGCGGACGCAACTCGAGCTGGAGTTGGAGGTACCGTAACACACACAGGGATTAACAACAGCTACAGACTGGTAGAAGCTGGAACAGCTGGTGGTTAGAGGGAGACAGGTTAGAGGCATGCAAACAGCAAAACGTTAGGGCTGGATAGATACCAAACTGGAGGACAGGTATACAGAAAGCTGTAAGGACTTAACCCACAACCAAGCGCTCAGAAACACGGGACCAGAAACGAGGAGACCATACAACGAACGAGGTAAGTTAACGAACTGGCGCCAACTAGCAACCAGACGGGGGTTAAATTAGGGCAGTGAAATTGGAATCAATAAAGCACACGTGCGGAAAGTAACTGGGAGTGATTGCTAATAACACAGGTGAGGAATGCATGCAACGAGAGGGGAAAGCGATAGGCGGAAACTAAAGTGGGAAACCAAAAGAACGAAACAGAGGGGAAACGCCCAGCCTGCAGCAGAGGGGAAAACACGGACAAGGGAATCCAACATGACACGGAAGGAAAAGGGGAAAACACGGAAAAAGGACAGGAAGGGAACGGAACGTTACACTGGCCTTGTAACCGAAAGGTTGCAGGTTCAATTCCCAGGTAGGACACTGCCGTTGTACCCTTGAGCAAGGTACTTAACCTGAATCGCTTCAGTATATATCCAGCTGTATAAAAGGATAATATGTAAAAAATGCTAAAAAGTTGTGTAAGTCGCTCTGGATAAGAGCATCTGCTAAATGCCTGTAATGTAATGTAATGTTATAGAGTTCTGTGGGGAGCACACACGTAGCGTCTCATTCCTTTTCCCTGCAATGATTAACTGAATGATACACGAGAGCTTTGATACTGAACGTAAACATTTTAAATGCAATTATATTCGACACCAAACATTTTATATAAGGTTGCTGAAACATCTACAAACCCGTGACATCTACATGTGCAAGTCTTCCACCAGACAACCGTTTATTGACTACTCCGGTGAGTTTTGTCTCATGTCCCTATGCTAGCTAGCTAGCATGGACAGTGATAAAGTTAGCTTGGAAGCTAACGTGGGTTACCTCCATGATAGCGTACTGTGCTTATATGATGAAAGAATGTGTTTACTGATACTGTTCTAAAAACCAATGCACAGCGATAAAAGCGGTGAGTTGCATTACAATACATGTGTTTCTGAATTAAATATGAACTGGAAAATATTATAAGCTTAAGAGTTGGACTGATGCAATCCTGCAAATGCAGCAGGTTGTTTTTTTTCCCTGGTTGGATCTGACTGCGACTTTGATAGCGAGCCACTGAGAGGAGCGGGAAACTGCGCATGTGTGAAGTGGGACTGAACTTTGATCATAAATCTCTGTTCGTCGTCTCATCTTCATTCATCATCAGAACAACAATCGCTTTGCATTTCTGTAAATCAACTGTTTTGGCTCATTGAACTCACTTTTTCACCATTTTCATGTGGGAATTACATTTCATCCATAAAGGGGGATGGATATCTAGGTGTCCAAAAATATATTCAAAACCTCTCTGAAAATGAATAAAATTCTTTTTGACCATTATAAAGCATATACATTTGCCCCTTATGATGGCTTCATGGATGAAAGCATTGATATCGCACATAGGTTCAGTTCAGTGCTTATGATGGCTTCATGGATGAAAGCATTGATATCGCACCGGTTCAGTTCAGTGCTTATGATGGTTTCATGGATGAAAGCATTGATATCGCACACAGGTTCAGTTCAGTGCTTATGATGGCTTCATGGATGAAAGCATTGATATCCCACACAGGTTCAGTTCAGTGCTTATGATGGCTTCATGGATGAAAGCATTGATATTGCACACAGGTTCAGTTCAGTGCTTATGATGGCTTCATGGATGAAAGCATTGATATCGCACACAGGTTCAGTTCAGTTCAAAAAACCTGAAAACGCGAACTATTTGCATGTTTTTATAATATTAACAAATTGTCTAGTCGATATAATTTTGTTTGTGGTCGTCACCATGGAGACGCATTCGCAACATATGCTCGGGAATGTCCGTTGGATCTGCAGCAACAAAGTTTACCATCGCTCTTCATCGGAGTTGAAGATGTCGTGACTGATCCGGGAGTGCAGGAAATCTACAAAAAGAAACCAGGGAATGGAAGGAGAAGCCCTGTAGCCTACTGACGAGAATAAGAACATTTCTGCTATTACTGATAGCCCACAATTACATTAAAAGAGTTTGTAGATGAGCTGTATTTAATGTGTAATGAAATACAATGAACAGCACCACCTGAACTTTGGATCATGAAGAAGCATGTAAATGAATTAACCAAGTCTATTTGGAAACATGCATGCACAACAGGCTAGACGCAAACACATTGTAGCTGAAAGAAATACATACAGCCTAAATAGTTAGTACAGCCTAAATAGTTTGCATAAGTAAAATATGGAAATACAGTTACAAAGGCGTATTAGTATTCTATAGAAATACATTTAACGTATACATTTAAGGCTATTCAACACTGGCTTGTCGGATGCGTAACTCCAAGCTTCCATGTCTGGGCTATGAGATGCCAACTTCATAAGCACAGCATAATTCCTTCGCAGTTTTTTTTCCTGGTAGTGTAGCCTAACATTGCCTGGGGGAAATCTTTTGGTACCGGACCATGTAGCTAGGTTTGGTTTAGTTTTCTGTAGTGCAATGGATGTAGCCTATAAGGCATGTTGATTCGCTTCGTAGCCCAGCTTGTACCTGCTTCCTGACTAGCAGCTGACTGACGTTTCTCTGGCAAAACTAACGTTGGCTAACAAGTTTAATTGGACAACGCATATTTCCCAGGAATCTTAGCCAGAAAGAAAACAATAGATACTACTAAGAAAGTAGCCTACCAGAGATTATTCTTCTTATTATTATTATAATTAAAAGTGTTTGCAGTAAGCTACATTGTCTACAGAGTAGCGTCGTAGACTAGAGCCATGTTCCCGGGCTATTGTCATTTTTTAAAGTGACTAACCATGAAACAGATATGTTTGGAGAATTGGAGGTTTATAAATCCGATCTCTTAAGGAATTTCAGCTTATAGTAGGCTATCATCAATTCTTAATGTATTATCGTAAATTCTTAATTTTCCTAGTAGTTAATTTTATGGTGACATTGTGTTATGTGTGAAAAGGATAAACTGAACAGAGCTGAAGTGAAGAAATGAATGAAGTCATAATAAAGAAATGTTGGCCGAGGCGAGCGTGGAAGGTTCGGTTTGCACAGTGAGTCAGACATGACCGCAAGAGTGCAGCAGGCTCCACGCAGACAAATTTTTTTGTCGGTATTTGTGTGAGATTAAAACAGTAGCCAATGGCACAGTTATTTATAGATTTTTTTATTTTTTTTTACATTAATGCAACAACGCGATGGTAACCAAATTATATTCTGCATTAAAACTTTTTTCTTTGCTTGACAAATTGCCATGGGATAGCCTACCTGTTCCCATAATGTTAGCAATTGCATAACTGCCATGGTGTCCCGTGACTGAATTGTTTAACTAACAGGTTACAAGTGAACAGTTAATATCGTAAACATGTCTCTGCCTTTGCAATAAAAAAAAACATAATTGAATGAGAAAACCAGAACATGTGCACATTGTTTTAGTCCAAAATGAACAGTACCAGTACCAGGCGGGGATCAAACTCAGATCTCTCGCATGGTAAGCATTGACACTTACCAATATACCAAAGCCTGTTGGTACAGTCACGTGATATAGGCTATAGGCCATTTGTCAATGTCATTTGTTTCCATACTGCGTAACATTACCTGAAGTGGTGTCGTCTGACTTTCACCATTTCTCTGTAGCACAAGTGAAACTATGAACAGTTAGGCTAATATTGGAAACGTCTTTAGCCTTTGCAATAAAAATATGTTTGTTAATGTGAAAATAAGTGTAATAAACAAAAAGTATAGCAGTTGTACATTGTTTTTGTCGAAAATAAACTTGCACCCTGTTGGGCTCAAACCTCCAATCCTCTGTGTGAGAGACAGCAACTCTAACCACTAGGCCACAGTAACTTCATGGAAAACACCCCGCCATATAGCCGTTTTGTCTGTGATTCTGCAATGTATCCACATTAGTTTGAAGCGTTTTTATTGGTCGATAAGCTTGGAACCGGTTCCTGAAGGGTGCCCGGCGGCTGAGACCTGCGAGATCACTGGTAGCTCACTCCTGAGATCTCCTAGTGGTGTTGAGAGCACTCACGGTTCAGCCCTATGAGCCTCTTGAGATGATCAGCATTAAGTGGTTCTCTCTTTTAAAGACGGCGTTTCCGCTAGCAGTGGCATCAGAAAAACGCGTTTGGTGAGCTCTGCGCTCTCTCCATCAGCGCAGAGTGTCTAAGGTGGAGGCTAGCAGGCTCAGGGGTCACATTGCGGCCTACTCTATAGTTTCTGCCCGAAATCGTTTCAGCATTTCACATCAACTTTCCAATCAAGCTCGCGGCGCTTTGCCCCCCGCCAGGCGAGGACCTGCGGACGCACACCTGATATGTCCAGTGCGTGCGCTGCGATGTTTACGTCGAAGCTACCGCTTCCTCCAGACGTACAGGGCAACTCTTTTCTTTGCTTCGGCAAGACTAAAGGGACAGCGCTCTCGGCTCAAAGCCTCTCCCGACGGGTAGTGAAGGCAGTAGCCGCGGCCTATGAGGCTAGCGCTAAACCCTCGCCTATTGATATGCAGGGCCGATCCACCAGAAGTATGCATGGGCAGCCCTGGAAGGTGTACCTCTTAAAGAAATTTGTGAAACGGTGACGTGGGCGTCCCCCTGCACATTGTTGAGGTTTTTATCACGTCAATGTGGCGCCAGGCTCAACGGTCGGTGCAACTATCTTACCTGCAGCCTTGGCATCCATGTAAGGATGATGGTCCCTCCTGACACTTTGGGTATCAGTCATCCATATTGACAACCCTAATGGTCTTAGGAACGAAATAGAACGAACAGTTACGACTGTAACTATGTTCTATGAGTTCCGGATGACCATTAGGGTTCATGGTCACTCGAGACCTTTTAAGGGCAAGAAAATTGTTCCGAGGACGTTCGCAGTGCACGCTCCTCCCTTTATAGGAGGAATTACGTCACTACGCGGGGGTCATGTACCATGACAAATTCTGGTATAAGGGTCTCAATGCATCTGGCCCCAGAAGCCCATCCATATCATCCGGAACTCATAGAACATGATTACAGCCGTAACCATTCGTTCTGTGGCAATGGGAAGAAGAAAGTGCTTTTTATTCAACTATGGACTTTCAGGGCTTCTGTCATTGGTGGCTATCATTTTTGAGTTGCTTTTTTACAAAACTCATGGTAGCAGTATTACCCTCCCAGCGTGGGAAGAGGTTTAACGTTTGTTTTGTTATTTGTTTAACCTTTTTTTTTTTTTATTTATGTTCAAATTCATATTTTCATTAAAATGCACAAGTGAATCTTTCTTGTGTTTTTTTCCCCCTCAACATTGATGACGAAACAAGAGCAGTGATTGCCTGATTACTATACTTGATTTGTACCGGTTAGGCTGCATCTTGTTTTTCATGTGTAAGCTTACTGACACCTTGATGTTTCATATAAAAAAGAAAATATTGCAATATTATTTTATTGACACAGCTTAATTCCATTTACTCCTCATGCCACATGACCCACTTGTTCAACATGGCAACCACACACTGGGGTATGTTGGATCAACGTGGCAACCACACACTGGGGTATGTTGGATCAACGTGGCAACCACACACTGGGGTATGTTGGATCAACATGGCAACCACACACTGGGGTATGTTGGATCAACATGGCAACCACACACTGAGGTATGTTGGATCAACATGGCAACCACACACTGGGGTATGTTGGATCAACATGGCAACCACACACTGGGGTATGTTGGAATACGAGGAAGGGATAGAAGGGGGTGGACAGATAGAGAGAAGGGGTCACAGTCATTGTATCATGATGCCAAAACTATAAGATCTGTAAGGTACGCCCCTATCCACGAAACAGCCTTGGGCCCTGGGATAAGTAACCTGTTGGTTCCTCAACAGTGTCATTATGGCCAATGGACTCACAAAACACATGTAACACTTGCTGTAACTACACTAGGGTGCTGAGGTATGTAAATACAAATGAATATAGTCAGAATGCGAGATAGATAAAGAATGAAACAAAGGTTATTAAATCTTGAAAAGAATGAAGTACATATTTAAAAGGATTAAATCATGAGGACCTGGGTTTTCATATTAATAAATGAACGAATGGTTTATGTTTACATCCTGCCATGAATAGATGGCCCATCCCATGTAGGCCTATACTTTTTTTTAGTTGTAATTCATACAACTAGTAGATAACAGGTGTGCACAATAGGTGCAGCCTTCAATACACACTTTATTTTGAGCATCCTATTATTTGACTAATACTTAGCTTTCAAACCTCAATTAGATTTTATCACTGTCATCAAACTAAGAAAATCATAATAAATATAACATGACATCAAGTCCCTAAACATCATGAAAGTAGAGTCATGGCTCTACCTTGTTAGAAAGCATCCATGTTTGCAATGTAATGCTGAATTTGCCAAAATCTTTGCAATCTGTTAACTGGGAGACGCAGTTGTTCCCATTACAGATATGCTCGGTTTTCTCATGTTATACGTCTCAAAAGAACTGAAAACGACACGCTCTGATGGCTAGCTCACAAGCTAAATCCATTAATAATCATATTGCAGCCTATGCAGTATGCACTGATCTGAACAGACCTACCTAACTTCAGCTAGTATAATGCAAGTAATAGCCTACAAGACTAGACTATAAATACCAACCCACACAGATAAAGCAGAGACGAAGAAGCTCGAGAATTATACATCATATTGCATTAAAATGCAATTACGAAATAAGAAAGGTATTCTATGAATGTACTATAACTATAAGTATAAACTATAAGTACAATACCGGCAGCTAGCTTACCCATTCGCTTTATTTGACCGTGAAATAAAAATGGTGGATCTCCGTTTTGTCTTGTAATTCATCGGAGAAAATCGTAAATTCACGTGGTGTGTAATCTCTGATTTGTAAAATAAGTACGAATTTTCGGGGACTGGAATTTCGTAGAATAGTCGCGAATGGGCTGTGAGACCAGGTTGTATTACGAGTCGATGTTTCAGATTGTGTAATAGGGTTAAAAGTGTTGTATATTTCTCAAACGGATTGTCCCAGATAATAAATGACCAATGAATTTTGAAAGGAACATCTCTATCTGTAAAACCAATGGTTGGATTGTATATTTATTTCATATTTAGCAGCAGATATTCATTGTAGAATACGTGGTACAATGAGACAATAATTTCACATGTTTATTTTGCATTTGAGTGAGCAGGGCTTTTCACTACGTTTTTGGCATACGATCAGGCTATTGTTGGGTTTATCTTGTTGCTATGACAGAATTCTAATTTTATATAATAAATAAATATATTTATGAACTCACACATAGACGCTATTGTCCACTATGACACGCACGGGTAGGTATAGACTGGGTGGGGGGGGTGCTTGTTAAATGGACTTGCTACGGGGAAATAGTGACACTTAGAAACTCTGTATATGGCAGAAATCGTCATGAATCGTCTACCAATAATGTTAAAACACAGAGTTTGTGATTTCCACTAATAGTTTGGCTGCAGTAGCAACAAATGTCTCAGTTGAGCAAAATGGTGACGCCGGCGCCATTATCACTATGTGTCTTCACAAAGGGGTTAAGACATTACTGCCATGGTGAAAATAGCTACTGCGTGTGTGAACCATATGAGGCAATCGTTTTATCTCAGTTACAGACAGCCTGACCTAAGCAGTGGCGGAATCAGGCCAGGCAAGATCATCTCATACCAGCAGTAAAATGGAATAGCAAGATGCCTTAAATATAATGCAGACATATTATACTTATACATTATACTGCTTAGGTCATGCTGTCAGTAACTATGACAAGCTCAGCTTCGGTTAATTGTACAGTTTCCGGAAAAAAATGATGCTTATTTAACTATGGAGCCGGTGTAATTTTGTGCCGTTTTTCGACTCCCCTGCAGAACCCCCTTCACATAAATGCACTCGTCAAGCTACGCGACATGCTATGAACAGCATATAGCGCATTGTATTGTATAGCGCTTTTTACAGAGAACTGTCACAAAGACACTGCAGAGTAGGGTAATTGTTCTTGATTGAGGTTGACCATAAAATAAAAGAGGTAAAAAGCAGGCAGATGGCGGGATATTCAAGTGTCACGATTCAAAGCGACAGCATAGTATGATATTAAATAATAGCATATTATTAAGAGACGTGATTAAGAAACCGTAGGCTACTGTAGGCTAATTTTGTTGAGTGTCATACCTTGCACTTCGCAACATTTGAAAGATATCCCAAAGATGTGTTCAACATCGTTACTCTTTACATTATGGTCGACCACAATCAATAGAACAATCTACAATTCATGGTTCATAGCTCGTACCACAATCCACAGTATTATCGTTTACATTTTAACTGGAGAAATTAAGCAAAAGAAAGGCGCAGGGCGTTCATCTGCAGGGGAGTCGAAACACGGCACACCTGTACATATAGTTAGGCTACCGCAGCAATTTTGGTCGCGGTGTTTTACATTTTAACTGAGCGAAGCTGTCTGTCTCATAAGGTTACATGCATTTTTATACAGTCTATGGTTACATTGCCGTGTTACGCAATTTTTCTACAGTGTATAGCGCAATGATCTCTGGGAACGAAAAACACGTACAAGTGTGTATGGATGCACACTTGAAATTCTGGGTCTTGTCAAGTACGGAAGTCCACATAGAATATACTTGCTTTTTGCATACTTGCGGTTCGGAACGCACTAATGACAAACAAAATGGTGCTATGCGCACTGACTAGAGTGCAAGTATGCATAATGGACACAGCCTCTGTCACGGTCATTTGAATTGAGCGGTCACGTGGCTCAGTGCATGCACCACACCGCACGCACCACACCGCACTCTAACCAATGGCTGCACTAGATTAAACCTCCCCAGGGTCCTAGCGCCAGACTTTCCCATGTGCGTTATGATTCTGGAGTGTCGATGGCGCATTTTGTCAAATCAATCTGAAAAAAATGTAATGATTAAAACTAGTGGCTTAAAAATATTTAGGGGGGCTACAGTAAATTTTAGGGGGGCTAAAGCCCCCTAAAATAGGTCTGGCGAAGCCACTGCCATAAACAATTAAAAACAGAAATACATAGGCTACGGGAATCAGCCGAACATAAAAAAAGAAAAAAGACAATTCTTTTTTGTTAGATTGTATGTATTTCTGTTTTTAATTGTTTATGGCTGTTATTATACGGCATTGTGGTCCCGTCTGTACTGAGAAGAATGACAATAAACGCAGCTGTGCGATGCTGATGTGGACTGTAATATTTGTAGTATTGTAATATTTGAAGCTTATTATGAATGGAAAGTGAAGCTTGTTTGAAAAGATGTAGACTACTCACTGTAGGCTACAAAACTCTAAATAGTAGGCTAGGCCAGGCTCAGTCCTAACAGAGGTGGAACGTAACGAAGTACAAATACTCTGTTACTGTACTTAAGTACGTTTTTCACGTATCTGTCCATTACTTGAGTATTTATTTTGTCTGGGACTTTTCACTTTTACCCACTACATTTTAAATCAAAAATCGGTACTTTCTGCTTACTATATTTCTAAAACAGTGTCGTTATTCTTTGCAGCGTTTTTGAAAATCAACATTTTCGTCCATTCGTTTTCATTTATTTAAATGCAAAGGAAGCGGAACCAAGTTGACCAATATGCGGATTACGCGCGCCTTCAAAATAAATTAATTAATTAATTAATTTAGAAATGCGCGTCTTCCTTCTTGGAGCGTTGCTAGGCTGCTCATTGCTGAGTCTCTTGCAGCTGAAAAGAGTGCAAACAGGGAATATCATTTGTTGCAGTGCAAAGAAATATTTAATTGTATATTGTTGAAGCCATTCACCATCCATGGTGAACTGTTCGAAATTCTTTGTACAAAAAAACTATTCCTACAGATTACACTGTCTCTTGTGCCTGCCAAAACAGCACGAGATCCTATCTTTCAAGAATTCGTCTTCGAATCTTAAAACACGTCGAGGTAATTTATTAAGTAACACGAGGCGTGCCATCTCGCTACACTATGGATGTTTTTTTTCTAGCCAGATAACGTTGATCAGTGCAATGAGGTAATTAGGTGCTTTTCATGTTTAGACCAGCATGCAGTGGTCCCCCAGGACCGAGTTTGAGAACCACCGATGTAGATAACTATAACATTCTATTTTAAAATGGTTTCCATCAATCAACTACATCATGGGTAAGTCGTAATTGAGACATTATGTCCAAAATTCCAAACTATCCCTTTAAGTACATTTAAGAGCATGTACTTATATACTTTCACTTAAATATAATCCAGTCAGGCCACTGTTGTTCAAATAACTTTATTGACATTATGAAACAATACATTTTAGGTTTGGCGGTATGGTTCTGTTCACCAAGCCCTCCCGCCCGTCCACGCGAGCAAGCATGGGTATGGCGGCGAGGGCAGCTGCACAACCCCAAAAACAACCATACGCCAAGTGCTGCCAGCATTGTGCACACGTGATGACCGTGCAACGACCCCTCGCCTCGGAGGAAGCCAATCTGTCCATCAGCTCAAGGCCCCCCCAATATCACACGATCAATGTCATGTGCACTAACGCCTGTTGGACTCCCCCGTGCGCCAGACGGAGTGCAGACCAACCCCAGGAAATCCATGTGTAGTGATGAAGAACAATGTGTGACCTTCTGGCTACCGATGAAGCCATACTGTCCTTCAGCACAAGGTCCTTCTAACGTTACATGGATCAGTGGCTATGTGTACCAACGCCCGTTGGACTCCCCTGTGCCAGATGCAGTGCAAAATAACCCCAGGAAGTTCTATGTGTAGTGATAAAGAACAATGTGTGACCTTCTGGCTACCGATGAAGCCATACTGTCCTTCAGCACGAGGCCCTCTAACGTTACATGGATCAGTGGTTATGTGTGCCAACGCTTGTTGGACTCCCCTGTGCCAGATGTAGTGTAAACCAACCCCAGGAAGTTCTATGTGTAGTGATAAAGACAACGTGTGACCTTCCGGCTACCAATGAAGCCATCCTGTCCTTCAGCACAAGGCCCTTTAACGTTACATGGATCAGTGGCTATGTGTACCAACGCATGTTGGACTTCCCCTGGGAGCCAGAACGTTAAATTAACCAGGGAAATTCTATGTGTAGTGTGAAGAACAATGTGTGACCTTTCAGCTCTTCATCCCTTCAGGTCCATGCCAATTAATACCATACCAACGCCTGTTGGTCTTCTCCCTAGAGGTCGAGGAGGATGCTGTGCATAACATTGGCTTCATGGCGCCCATATGCCTAGGGCCATTCTAACTACTGAAGTTGTATTTGTAGTATATGTATATGTACCAACCACCTAAAGGCAATTTCCGAAGCTAAGTTAACCATTAAAAGGAATTAGATCGAATGCTAGGCAGACAGGTTTGCAGCAGGGGCTGCATCGGCGCACGGTTTTGGAATTCCTGGAATTTAAATCGGGACGAGGCATCAACAATTTTATTGTCGAGCCCAGGTGAATGAACAGGGCGAAGCGTGAATTTTTTCATAACGCAAGTCCAAATCCAATTATGCATAACGCAATCCAGTCCAGGCCTCTACTAGCCTATTGATGAAAGGGACAGACGAGCGTCCTTTGTTAATGATGTTGACGGTGGCTTGGTTGTCGCAATAGGCCAAAATTTGTTTCCTTGGCCAGCTGTTTCCCATAGGATGCAAGCAACGATGATTGGGTATAGTTCGAGCAAAGCTATAAATTGAATATTGCGAGGCAGAGTTTGCAGCTCTTTAAGCCATGTTTCTGCAACCACAGTATTATAAAACCCCCCAAAAGCAATAGAAAGCGCTGCGTCGGTAAATCATTTTAAAGTAGCTGATGTTTCGACGTAGTTGTTATGAAAAACGGGATGCCGTTTAGAGATGGGCATTCCGGCTCTTTTCAGTGAGTCAGATCATTTGCTCGGCTCACCACTAGAGCCGGCTCTTCATTCAGTAGCATTTCCGGTTTTTGAAGATCGGCCAAAGTTAGCGATATTTTGACCCATGATTGGTCTTAGAACGTCCCTGAGGGATAATTCGCATAGCAAGTTGAAATGACCCAATAGGGAGAGCGGCTCTTTTTTTATTATTATTATTTTTTTATTTTATTTTTTTATTTATTTAATTTTTTAATTTTTATTTATTTTATTTTATTTTATTTTATTTATTTTTTAAAGAGATTCTGCATTCTCGCTATATTTGATAGCTTCCCGAATGCGGGCCAATTTATCCGACGGCTGAGAGCCTGCACGATTATCTAAAATAATGCCCAGAAACTCGATAACACTAGGCCATTTAAAAGTTTCCTCGGATAGAGGAACACCCATTTCATTAAACGTGTTTATTTATTTATTTATTTTAAACAGTGTAACGCGACGATCCGCCTGGGAGTATGGAAAATCTACCACTAGGAAGTCGTCTAGCAGGTGTAAGACGGGGCAATTGCAGTTAAGGAGAATCCAGCAAGTCTTCCGATAATGTATCGAAAATAGGGGGACTGCTAGCCTACGACAACCAAAAGTAAGCCTGACCGAAAAAGTAGGCCTACATTTTTTATTATCCACATGATGCCGACAAATGCCATTGGGATGGATGGAGAGGCATGATTTTTTAATGCATCCGTTATGTCGGCTTTACCGAGCCAAGCTCCTTTACCGGCATGTTTGATAAATTGAATCGCGTGGTCGAGCGGTTGCGTAAAACAGGGAAAATGGTTGCGGGGGGATGATACTGTTAATAGCTTGGGCGTAGTTATTATGAGGGGCGGATAAGTTGATTAGGCGCTTTTTTTCTGAATATTTACGTGTGGCTGCTCCTATAAGATTGATGCGGAATATTGGAAATGGCGAGCTATCGAACGGGCCAATCATATAACCCTTTTCGACCTCTCTGGCAAGCAGTTTGTTCACTATTTCGGGTTTGTTTACAGCTGATTGAAAATTAGGGAAACCTGAGACTTTATTTTGGAAGGAAAGAAATCCGACTGAAAGCCCTGAATTAGACCAATTAATAATAATGGACAACAACAAGCTTTTCCCAGCTCTGGGACGTTGACAGGCGTAGAAGGGTTTAATCCAAGTGCGGATATTCCAGCCCCGAAATTGGACCTCTTGCTCCGCCTACCCACTTTGCTATTAGTTTAAAATCCATGAAAATCAACCATGCGTCAAGAGCATAATGTTGCATAATTAACAGAATTTTGCATCGCAACGTTAAACGGTCTGAAATTGATGATTTAATAGCAACTCACCTTTATTAATAGCTACTAGACATCATTTATTGATGCTTATTATACCAGGCATTGTTGAATACTCGGTTCTGATGGGGTCAATACGCATTCCAAGGTTGTGCATTGATTTTCACCATGGCATTTTAACAGTGTGTCTTTCCCGCTCGTGTCTCGCTTGCTTTCAAGTTGGCTAGCAGCTAAGTCTCACAAGCATGCCATTCGAAACCTATGCTGTCCTTTAGTCAACAGTTGTGTTAAGAAAATTATGCATGTTTGGAAAATTCAAAACATAAACCCACTTATACAACCGAAAAACACTTCCGGTTTCGATATTTCACTTTCAGTGGTCAAAAATAACTTTGGTCTAGCACTCGCCAAAACGGGACGCACATCACTGGTTCTTTGCAGAGTGAAATGATTACACGTGTCACATACTGACTGATCTACGGTATTCTGGTTTCTGTAGTTTTCGCGAAAATCAATGTTATTCTTTCGTCCCGTGTTTCTTTCGTCCCGGTTCTCCCCTAGTAGAATCCACAAAAAGCTACACGCGTAATGTTGCAATGTGAATTAGGGTTGTCTGCAATCAGTAGTATGCTAGGCTAATATAGCCTACAAATCCCTGGCAATGATACAATTTAGCCGTAATAATGATGAATAGGCTATAACACTTAAATTCAACCTGAAAACTATTAGCTAGCTATCCGAGTAGGCTACGCAGATGCAGTAGGCTTACGATCGCAATTATGTCCTGATAAATGAAAATACCATGCAGGATACAGATCGGCCAATGCAATAACGTGCAAGATATAGAATGTACAATTACATACCCGGTCAACGGTAGGCCTAGTCTTCACATCATTACCGATTACACACGCAGAACTAGTTACGATAATAGTTGGAGCAGCAGTGCGTTAGGACGTGAACTATGTAGACTAATCATTGTCACATTTGTTTATTTATTCATTTATTTATTTTCTCCCCACTTACGTATCAGCATCCGTGAACGGCCACGAACCTCTCGTATCAGAAGCCAGCTCAATGAATAGCCTAGTTGGACCGCGTCCACAAAGTATCAGATCTCTTTGGTCTCCCACTTCCAGAACGAGGCAGCGAGTATGCGAACATGACCAACCAATATTCCAGGGCAGGGTGTATGCTTACCGTTTAGGTTAGCCCAAGGATCATATAAAGGTTACCGTGCGTTTTATACCTCTGAAGCCAATATAGTCTGTTAATGTTAGCTAGCAATCACAGTTTGAAGGTTTCGAATACAAGCGATAAGGTCCGGGTTTCACGACAGGACGCACGCTTTAAATAGCCAGTTTACGCAACGTGAATATATCGCCCTTCCTTGTCCGGGAAATGTTATTTGAATATCGCCAGTTTCCATAGCGGACCATAAGCTTAAACGACACTTGCAGTCACTTAGCTTTAGCAACAAATTCAGGAATCCCATTCGTTTTCGCTGACAGTGTGCAGTCATGCATGCAGGGAAGCACGTTTCGAATAACCGAATGTTATTTGAATATATATCGCCCTTTTCTTTTGTCTAGCAGACCATAAAACTTAAGAATACAGAGCTTAACATCACTTAGCTTTTACGTAGAATTTGCAGGATTACGATTCTTTTTCTCCGGCGTGTAGTAGAACATGCAGGATGTGCAGCGCAGAAGATGTTTTTGTGTGCAGCGGGTGTGCTGACAGGGGATCCACAATGGTAGGGCGAGGCGGTTAAATAGACCGCCTTGTTATGTGAATGGACTGATGGGTGAATCGTCACTACTCAGCTGAGCTGTCAGCTGATTATTTATGGCCAGGTTTCACTCTCGTGACCTGCCTGAACTGACGCTATGCTCGATATTTCCAAGTGGTACTTTAACTTTTACCAGAGTATTTTTTTTATGTGGGTATTTGCACTTTTACTTAGTAAGGGGTTTGTGGACTTCTTCCACCTCTGAGTCCTAATGAAGATTATCAATATTCTGCACTGTTGCCAGTGAAAACCCATGTAAAGGGATAGTTCACCCATTTTGAAGAATTTGATATTGTTTTACTTACCCCCAAAATAGTATGTAAGGCTGTAGTGATGCTGTGCTGGTCTCATTGTTGTAACTATCCTGAATTGGAACAAAGAATATGAACGGCTGATTGCTTGGCCCCTGGTATTGCTGCTTGCAGCTTTCTCGAGAACCGCTCATTCAATCAACTTCACACTCGACACTGCACTTCCTTGGGTCCTGAGCAATACACCTAGCGACTTTCAACTTCATACAGTGTTAAGGTTAGGTAATTAGATAATACTCACATGGCCTTCCTGCAGTTCCTGACTACTGGTACCAGTCTGTCTTGACCTTCTGCTGATGTGTTGTAGGTCTTCAAGTCAAACTCATCCAGGATCTCCTCTGACATCAGTAACACAAAGGCCAGAGCTGAACATTGGTCTGGTTCCAGCACTTTATCAGAAAGTTTTCCTGATCTCAGGGATTTCTGGATTTCCTCCACGAGAGAGTTGTCATTCAGTTCATTGAGACAGTGGAACAGATTGATGGTCCTCTCTGCTGAAGATTCCTCTCTGATCTTCATCTTAATGTACTGCACAGTTTTCTCAATGCTCTCTGTCCGTCTTTGAAAGAGAGCAGCAATGGGGTTTGTTCTTCTTCGGTCAGATCTGATCCCTAACTGTGTCAGTAGTCCTCTATTCTGAACAGAGTCCAGAGAGAGGCCAAGAAGGAATCGGAGGAAAAGGTCCAGGTGTCCATTCTTACTCTCTAAGGCCTGATCCACTGCACTCCTGTGTAACTCAGACAGTTGCACTCTGCTCAAGTGAAATTTTGACTTGAGTACATTTCTGTTCTCATTTACACATGAATGAAACACAAACAAGGCAGCCAGATACTCCTGAATGCTCAGATGCACAAAGCTGTAGACCTTCTTCCTATACAACCCACGCGCCTCTTTAGAGATATCTGTGCACACCCCAGAGTACACTGAAGCTTCACTGACAGCAATGCCACTCTCTCTCAGGTCCTCTTCATAGAATATCAGATTGCCCTTTTTCAGCTGTAGAAAAGCCAGCTTCCCCAGTTTCAGGATGATTTCTGTATCTGACATTTTCTTTGGGTTTGTCTCATCGGTGCAATGATACTTCTCTTTCTTCAAACTAGTCTGAATGAGCAGGAATTGTGTGTACATTTCAGTCAGAGTTTTGGGCAGATCTCCGCTCTCTACTTCAACTGACACTGTCTCCAGAACAGTAGCAGAAATCCAGCAGAAGACTGGTATGTGACACATGATGTAGAGACTCCTGTATGACTTTATGTGTGAGAAAATTTTCCTAGCCAGGTTCTGATCACTGATTCTCTTGCTAAAGTAATCCTCCTTCTGTGGGTCATTGAACCCTCGTACCTCTGTCACTCGGTGGAAGTACTTCCGTGGAATCTGATGGGCTGCTGCTGGTCGGGAGGTGATCCAGAGGAGAGCAGAGCGAAGCAGAGTCCCTTTAATGAGATGTATCAGGAGCTTATGCACTGAGGTTGGCTTTGTTACATCACAAAAACACTCATTGTTCTCGAAATCTAGAGGAATTCGATACTCATCTAGACCGTCAAAGATGAACAAAACTTTGACTTTACAATCAAAGCTTTTAATCTCTTCCCAGAAAAAATTATTGTCGATAGGAATTTCTGGAAATTCCTCCTGGAGAAGTTGTATCAGACTAAATTCTGTCTTCTTTAGATTCAGAACTCGGAAAGGAAGAGTGAAGATGAAATCAATGTCCCGATTGGTTTTTCCTTCTGCCCAGTCCACAATGAACTTCTGCACAGAGACGGTTTTCCCAATGCCAGCGATGCCCTTTGTAAGCACAGTTCTGGGTTGCTCTTGTCCAGGTAAAGGCTTAAAGATGTCTTTGCAGAGGATGGCAGTCTCCTGTGTGGTTTGTCTCTTGGATGCTCTCTCAATCTGTCTGACCTCGTGTTCATTATTGACCCCCCCACTTCCCCCATCTGTCACATAGAGCTCTGTATAGATCTCATTCAGGAGGGTTGGTTGGCACTCATTTGTTAAAGTTATGTGCTTAAACCTATCCTGAAGAATCGTTTTCAGTGCCTGCTGGGCTCCTTTTATGGATGCTTCTGAGAAGAGGAAAATCAGTGTTAAATCTTTCATGGTTGTGTTGCATCTGAGCACAACAACAGGAAGCTCAAACCCTTGCTTCAGTAGAACATACTTTGCTTACATGACTCATTGTGGAGTGGTTTTGTACAAAAAAGTCTCTGGGAAGATATTCTTCACTGTGATCTATATCAGGAAGTGTGTCAGATGCATTATGGCCAACCAATCAAATTCAGCTGGCCTCCACTTTTATCACAGTTCATGTGCACTAAGTGCCTCCACTTTTATCACAGTTCATGGGCACTAAGTGCCTTCACTTTTATCACAGTTCATGGGCACTAAGTGCCTCCACTTTTATCACAGTTCATGTGCACTAAGTGCCTCCACTTTTATCACAGTTCATGTGCACTAAGTGCCTTCTCTTTTATCACAGTTCATGTGCACTAAGTGCCTCCACTTTTATCACAGTTCATGGGCACTAAGTGCCTCCACTTTTATCACAGTTCATGTGCACTAAGTGCCTTCTCTTTTATCACAGTTCATGGGCACTAAGTGCCTCCACTTTTATCACAGTTCATATACACTAAGTGCCTTCTCTTTTATCACAGTTCATGTGCACTAAGTGCCTCCACTTTTATCACAGTTCATGTGCACTAAGTGCCTCCACTTTTATCACAGTTCATGGGCACTAAGTGCCTCCACTTTTATCACAGTTCATGTGCACTAAGTGCCTCCACTTTTATCACAGTTCATGTGCACTAAGTGCCTTCTCTTTTATCACAGTTCATGTGCACTAAGTGCCTCCACTTTTATCACAGTTCATGTGCACTAAGTGCCTCCACTTTTATCACAGTTCATGTGCACTAAGTGCCTTCTCTTTTATCACAGTTCATGTGCACTAAGTGCCTTCTCTTTTATCACAGTTCATGTGCACTAAGTGCCTCCACTTTTATCACAGTTCATGTGCACTAAGTGCCTTCTCTTTTATCACAGTTCATGGGCACTAAGTGCCTTCTCTTTTATCACAGTTCATGGGCACTAAGTGCCTCCACTTTTATCACAGTTCATGTGCACTAAGTGCCTTCTCTTTTATCACAGTTCATGTGCACTAAGTGCCTCCACTTTTATCACAGTTCATGTGCACTAAGTGCCTTCTCTTTTATCACAGTTCATGTGCACTAAGTGCAGGTGTGTCAGGTTAGCAGAGGTGGAAATCCAGGGGACATAAACAGGGTGGAAAATTTACTTTCTGACCTATCAGCCACAGTGGCTGGTAGATGCAAAATTTTACCAGACACCTTTTAAAAATATATATTTCAAATTACACTAAAATAATGTTTCAGATACATTATAGAAAATGCATACTCCTGTTTATAGAGCTAATAAAATAGTATTTATTATATCATGTATTCCAGGTTAAATATTAAAACATTCTGTATAAATGTATTACATAGCCTACCTAAGTACAAACCCCAATTCCAAAAAGTTGGGACAGTATGTAAAATGCACATAAAGGCAGAAAGCAGTGATTTTTAAATTCTCTTTTACATACGTTTAATTGAAAACAGTACAAAGAAAATATATTTTTCATTTTCCTATTGAACTCTATGGGAAAATAAGTCAGGGGAAACGACCCATAAAGTGATCCATCCATACGTATCTACTGCATATCATGACTTTTTTTATACCCAGTCATGATAGCATCACCTGTTAACCTGTGGAATGTTCCCAGTCTTTTTTTGCCCCTGTGTTGCAGGGATCAAATTCTGAATTAGCGTATATTTACAAGAATCAATAAAGTTGATAAGGTAAACATTAAATATATTTTCTTTGTCCAAACAACCCAACCAATCAGGCGAACTGACAAAACCTCTGCTCTCAAGATAAGAGAGGAATCTAAAGAGGCGACAGAAACAAACAATAAGGGAAACAACCCAGAAGTATCGGGCGAAACGCTCGTAGGCAAGAGCGAGAAATAGAACAACAGAAAAACAGACTCTAAGCTCTCACTAAAAGCAGGAATACGTAGCACACTTTCTAAACGTACTGCTATCAAGACCCGCGTTGTTTAAGAAGCAGAAACAAAGCGTTCGATAGGGAGTATTGGTCCTATACCTTACCGGCTTGAATGTTAAGCGAAATAACATGGAAGCGCCGATACCGGAAGACGCAAAGTACAAATAGCCGGCGGAAACAACGAACAGGTGAAATCACTAAGTGCTGGAATGAAACGAAAAACCGTTGTGGAATATGATCCGATAGAGTGCTTAATACAGGTAAAAGAAACGAACGCCCGCAGAGCGAGGGAAAGGCAAGCACAACCCAAGACAATAATTTACTTTAGGCGTAGTTACTGCCAGTGGTGCGGGTTGCGTAATACGTCTCCACATGTCAGATAAATAGTTATTAAATTATCTATTATCTAGATACTGTAACAACCTCATTCCCGTCCTCTTGTTCCCCGTGTTTTCCCTCTCCCCCTGTTTCGTATTCGTCTCTCCTTAGTCCGTTTTCCCCGTTGCTGCAGGTTGGGCGTGGTTTCCTAGTTGTGTCACTCTGTTTCACTTCACTCTTTTCAGCCTATCCCATTTCCCCGTTCCGCATGCATTCCACACTCTCCGCTCTGCTGATCACTCGCATGCATTCCACACTCTCCGCTCTGCTGATCACTCTCGCATGCATTCCACACTCTCCGCTCTGCTGATCACTCTCGCATGCATTCCACACTCTCCGCTCTGCTGATCACTCTCGCATGAATTCCACACTCTCCGCTCTGCTGATCACTCTCGCATGCATTCCACACTCTCCGCTCTGCTGATCACTCTCGCATGCATTCCACACTCTCCGCTCTGCTGATCACTCTCGCATGCATTCCACACTCTCCGCTCTGCTGATCACTCTCGCATGCATTCCACACTCTCCGCTCTGCTGATCACTCTCGCATGCATTCCACACTCTCCGCTCTGCTGATCACTCTCGCATGAATTCCACACTCTCCGCTCTGCTGATCACTCTCGCATGCATTCCACACTCTCCGCTCTGCTGATCACTCTCGCATGCATTCCACACTCTCCGCTCTGCTGATCACTCTCGCATGCATTCCACACTCTCCGCTCTGCTGATCACTCTCGCATGCATTCCACACTCTCCGCTCTGCTGATCACTCTCGCATGCATTCCACACTCTCCGCTCTGCTGATCACTCTCGCATGCATTCCACACTCTCCGCTCTGCTGATCACTCTCGCATGCATTCCACACTCTCCGCTCTGCTGATCACTCTCGCATGCATTCCACTCTCCGCTCTGCTGATCACTCTCGCATACATTCGCACGCGGCACATAATTGATACCAATTAAATGTTGTATTTATGCGGTGTTCTCTGTCCTGTGCCAGTTCATTAATGCTTGTTGTCTGAAACCTCTGGTCTTGTCTTGAGTCCTAGTAACCAGTCTAGTTGTAATTCTTGTAAGTCTTGTTGGTTCCGGCGTTAATTCGCCTAGCTGCTCTGCTTAAAGTCGAAGTCTGCTCCAGTCTGGAACGGCATTTCCCGCTGTTCAAATTGATCCTGTCACGCTATACTAACCTGTCTGCTTGAGTCTACCAGCCTGCAGTTGTTGGTTCTCCCTGCCTGTGTTGCGGTGCCCTGCCTTCCACCTGACGTGTGTGCATGCAGCTTGGGCTTCTGTTCCTCCACTCTGCAGCGGTCCCCGCCTCCGGCTGTTGCTGCTGCTGCTGCGGCTACTGTTACAGTGCGGTTACTGCTGCTGCCCTGCTGCAACGCCTGTGTCCTGCCCGGACCCCGCTCCACTGTCCTGCTCTCCTGCTCCTGCTCATCCCCTGCTCCACCTAACCGGTTGTCTGTTTCCATTACCTTCCCTGGCCTCTCCTACTCCTACTGTTCCCCGCAGCATCATACCCGGACTGTCCGTCTTAGATGTCCTCCCCATGCTTCAGGAGATACGTTTTGTCGAAGCCATAATTTATTGGATGCCTAGCGCTCCCACTCTGTCTGTCTGATTGTCTGTCGTAAGTCCAGTTCCGGCTTGGAACAATTGCTGCCCGGTTGTAGAGTCCAGTTCCGGCTTGGAACAATTGCTGCCCAGTTGTAGAGTCCAGTTCCGGCTTGGAACAATTGCTGCCCGGTTGTAGAGTCCAGTTCCGGCTTGGAACATTATCTACACTGTCTGAAGAGTCCAGTTCCTGTGTGGAACGTTAACCGGTCTTTGCCTTTCTCCCCATGCTTCAGAACTTCCCTGAACAAGCAATAAAATATCTGAGTATTGGCATCTCTGTGTCTGAGTCGTGCGTTTAAGTCCAGTCCACATTCCGGGTCATAACAGATACGTTAGCTCACGTTTGCTGTTTTTCTGAACGGGCAAATGACAGCAACGTTGTCTGGAGATATCACTTTTACCTCAGAGCGTATTGGTCAGTTTGTTTTACTGTGCGACGCTGGTCTTGCTAGAATTGCTTTATGGTAAATCGAACGCAAATCAGTTCCACTGTAAGACGGCCTCGCCTCTGGATATTCGAACAGGCGCTTTTTTCTGTTTCACATTTAGCCACAGAAAGAAATCGAAGGGTTTTACCCAAGTTATTTTTTTTCTTGTATCCACTTTGCTACACGCCACTGTGGCGGGAAGGTTTGATACATTTACCTGAAAATTCTGAAATCTACCCGCATTTGGCGGGTGGCGGGTGCTAATTTCCCACCCTGGACATAAAGTAAAAGTCCTGCCATGTGGTTCTTCCACCCATAGACTCAGCCAGCTGCTTTCACTAATTAGATATACCTCCTCGCTGAAGAATTATGTTAATTAGCAAATCCAGGTGATTGGAGCAAAATACTGGGGAGGAATTTTACTTTTTGTCCCCTGGATTTCCACCTCTGCAGGTTAGTAAATATGGACATATGAACAGGCGCTATGTTGCACATGATGACAGCTATTTATTTATCTCCTGAAACAGCGTCATAAATATGGCCCTTGATGTCAAGCTTAATTTATTACGTCATTGTAAATGTCTTGTATTAATAATTAGCTTAATTGATTTTATATCTTGGCTCATGCAACTCTGGGAAATTAACATTTGCCTGCGACAATACATTTATTATGTATTTAAAGCTGTAATATGTAATTTTTTCATAGAAAGCAAACCAATGAACCCCTCAATGTGCTCCTAGTGCTACACCCCAAGCAATCCAATGAACCCCTCAATGTGCTCCTAGTGCTACACCCCTAAGCAAACCAATGAACCACTCAATGTGCTCCTAGTGCTACACCCCCAAGCAAACCAATGAACCCCTCAATGTGCTCCTAGTGATACACCCCCAAGCAAACCAATGAACCACTCAATGTGCTCCTAGTGCTACACCCCCAAGCAAACCAATGAACCACTCAATGTGCTCCTAGTGCTACACCCCCAAGCAAACCAATGAACCCCTCAATGTGCTCCTAGTGCTACACCCCCAAGCAAACCAATGAACCCCTCAATGTGCTCCTAGTGCTACACCCCCTAGCAAACCAATGAACCCCTCAATGTGCTCCTAGTGCTACACCACCAAGCAAACCAATGAACCCCTCAATGTGCTCCTAGTGCTGCACCCCCGAGCAAACCAATGAACCACTCAATGTCCTCCTAGTGCTACATCCCCAAGCAAACCAATGAACCACTCAATGTGCTACTAGTGCTGCACCCCCAAGCAAACCAATGAACCCCTCAATGTGCTCCTAGTGCTGCACCCCCGAGCAAACCAATGAACCACTCAATGTCCTCCTAGTGCTACATCCCCAAGCAAACCAATGAACCACTCAATGTGCTCCTAGTGCTACACCCCCAAGCAAACCAATGAACCCCTCAATGTGCTCCTAGTGCTGCACCCCCAAGCAAACCAATGAACCACTCAATGTGCTCCTAGTGCTACACCCCCAAGCAAACCAATGAACCCCTCAAAGTGCTCCTAGTGCTGCACCCCCAAGCAAACCAATGAACCACTCAATGTGCTCCTAGTGCTACACCGCCAAGCAAACCAATGAACCACTCAATGCGCTCCTAGTGATACACCCCCAAGCAAACCAATGAACCACTCAATGTGCTCCTAGTGCTACACCCCCAAGCAAACCAATGAACCACTCAATGTGCTCCTAGTGCTACACCCCCAAGCAAACCAATGAACCACTCAATGTCCTCCTAGTGCTACACCCCCAAGCAAACCAATGAACCACTCAATGTGCTCCTAGTGCTACACCCCCAAGCAAACCAATGAACCCCTCAATGTGCTCCTAGTGCTACACCGCCAAGCAAACCAATGAACCACTCAATGCGCTCCTAGTGCTACACCCCCAAGCAAACCAATGAACCCCTCAATGTGCTCCTAGTGCTACACCCCCAAGCAAACCAATGAACCCCTCAATGTGCTCCTAGTGCTACACCCCCAAGCAAACCAATGAACCCCTCAATGCGCTCCTAGTGCTACACCCCCAAGCAAACCAATGAACCCCTCAATGTGCTCCTAGTGCTACACCCCCAAGCAAACCAATGAACCCCTCAATGTGCTCCTAGTGCTACACCCCCAAGCAAACCAATGAACCCCTCAATGTGCTCCTAGTGCTGTATCCCCAAGCAAACCAATGAACCGTGTAGCTTTGTTTGGGCGTGTAGCTTTGTTTGGGCGTGTAGCTTTGTTTGGGCGTGTAGCTGTTTGGGCGTGTAGCTTTGTTTGGGCGAGTAGCTTTGTTTGGGCGTGGCGCTTTGTTTGGGCGTGTAGCTTTGTTTGGGCGTGTAGCTTTGTTTGGGCGTGCAGCTTTGTTTGGGCGTGTAGCTTTGTTTGGGCGTGTAGCTTTGTTTGGGCGTGTAGCTTGGGCGTGTAGCTTTGTTTGGGCGTGTAGCTTTGTTTGGGCGTGTAGCTTTGTTTGGGCGTGGCGCTTTGTTTGGGCGTGTAGCTTTGTTTGGGCGTGTAGCTTTGTTTGGGCGTGTAGCTTTGTTTGGGCGTGCAGCTTTGTTTGGGCGTGCAGCTTTGTTTGGGCGTGTAGCTTTGTTTGGGCGTGTAGCTTTGTTTGGGCGTGTAGCTTGGGCGTGTAGCTTTGTTTGGGCGTGTAGCTTTGTTTGGGCGTGGCGCTTTGTTTGGGCGTGGCGCTTTGTTTGGGCGTGGCGCTTTGTTTGGGCGTGTAGCTTTGTTTGGGCGTGTAGCTTTGTTTGGGCGTGGCGCTTTGTTTGGGCGTGTAGCTTTGTTTGGGCGTGTAGCTTTGTTTGGGCGTGGCGCTTTGTTTGGGCGTGTAGCTTTGTTTGGGCGTGTAGCTTTGTTTGGGCGTGGCGCTTTGTTTGGGCGTGTAGCTTTGTTTGGGCGTGTAGCTTTGTTTGGGCGTGCAGCTTTGTTTGGGCGTGGCGCTTTGTTTGGGGGTGTAGCTTTGTTTGGGCGTGTAGCTTTGTTTGGGCGTGTAGCTTGGGCGTGTAGCTTTGTTTGGGCGTGGCGCTTTGTTTGGGCGTGTAGCTTTGTTTGGGCGTGTAGCTTTGTTTGGGCGTGTAGTTTGGGCGTGTAGCTTTGTTTGGGCGTGTAGCTTTGTTTGGGCGTGTAGCTTTGTTTGGGCGTGTAGCTTTGTTTGGGCGTGTAGCTTGGGCATGTAGCTTTGTTTGGGCGTGTAGCTTTGTTTCGAATGGAACTCTGGAGTGTGAAAACAAACCAGTCACCAAAGATGTCTCCAAACCCACCAAAAAATGAGAAATAACATATTACAGCTTTAATATCAATTTGTTTGAATTAATTTGTTATTTGAGAAAAACACTTCCCATGGATCTTGCATTACACTTTGAAAAATGCTAGCCTACATGCACACAGATATATTCTAAGTGGGCTCTCGGTCCAAAATCCAAAAACGTGTATGTGCCTTATATAATATCATTCACAAAAAACAATTCCACTGTTGTGAAGTGCATTGATCACAAAGAATGACAACTCCTTCCTTACCTTTGTCATCAGTAGGTGGCTCTCTGTGGTCCTCGCCTATTGGAAGTGAAAGCAGGTATTTCACTGAATATTTTCAGAAATCTGCAGGAGTGTTTCAAATTGTCTCAGAATCTAAAGACCGTGTGCATTTGACCCAGGTCTGAGGTCTGATGGAAAAACTTGAAGGGGTTTCCTTTTTTCTTAAAGGGATATTTCACTTTGGTATAACATAAGCAATTTTGTGGAGCTTAACCCATTGTATTTGAATAGTGTGAATACTAGCACCATCAGCTGTCTCTGCTGACCGTTAAAGGGGCAGTTCACTCAAAACGTTATTTTTGATATGTTTCTATATACCCCAAGTGCTATCTATCCATCCAGGGGGTTTCACTGAGAACTCGCTAGTTCTGTAGATATCCACTGCAACTCACCTTGACATCAGCCCAATAATGCACCTCAACAGAACAAAGTTTGTGGTGATCAAAACTCCAAAAATATACACCGAAGTACACAAACTGTGTATATCCACACAAAGTCTGAACCAAAGCACGCCAGTTTTCTAGGGCGTACTGTGTTGACATAAATCCCAGAATACTGTTCAGACTTTGTGCAGATATACACAGGTGGTGTATTTTGGTAGAAAGTCATTTATTTATTTATTTTTATTTTTCTAAAAGCGTGCACAACAAAGTCCGTGGACGTTCATGAGTAACTGTGTCATTATATTTGGAAAGAGACGTTGCTGTAGATATTTTTCAAATGTATATTTTTGGCGCTTTGACCGCCACAAACTTTGTTCCATTATACTGGGGTGATGTCAAGGTGAGTTGCAGCAGATATCTGCAGAACTAGTGAGTTCTCAGCGAAACCTGGATGGACAGATAGCACTTGGGGTATGTAGAAACGTATCAAAAACACATTTTTGGGTTTAACAGCATCACCGTTACTCCCAGTTGTCAGGCTCCCAGTTCACTCCCATTCATTTTCTGGACCTTGCCGAAATTACTCGTCTTAAAGCACAAACTACTAGTAGTTTACTACGCCAATAACGCCAAAAGTTATTGTTTGTTTTGATATCTGATGTATTTTCAAGGTTATATTGTCTTACAAAAGAAAAAGAATATCTGGCAAAAAGTTTTGTTATTTTTATTATGTGATGTAACCTTGCGCACAATAACAAAATAAATCTAACTATGGCTTGCTGTATTGGTATACAGTAGCCTATCTGAAAATAGTTCCTCTATTTTCGCTAACATAAACCCAAAAACAACTTATCAGCTCCCAAAAACTGTCATCTAGCTGCTGCAAATTCTATTATCATGGACATTGGCTGTTTTGACCATGCTGGTCCTTCAGCCCTAGACCCTGAGCCGACCAGAGGAGGATGGGTTCCCCCCTTGAGTCTGGTTCCTCCCAAGGTTTCTTCCTAGTTACACCAGGGAGTTTTTCCTTGCCACTGTTGCCTTTGGCTTGCTATTGTGGGGGGTTTAGGCTGGGTTTTTCTGTGAAGTGCATTGTGACAACTAGTTGTGAAATGCGCCATATAAATAAATATTGATTTGACTTGATCTTTGTTTCAGAAAAAAACATTACATTGATGTCTTATCCTCCGTAGTTAGTTTGTGCTTTAAAACTATTCATTTTGGTGAGGTCCCAAAAATGAATGGGAGCCTGACAACCAGGAGGAACAGCGATGCTGTTAATGGTCAACAGGGACAGCGGATGTTGCTAGTATTCACGCTATGCAAATAAAATGGGGTGGAAAATTAACAAAATGACTTATGGTATACTAAAGTGAAATATCTCTGAAGCAGCTTTTAAAAAATAAATAATGGTATAAAAGATTATATAACATTATACGCATTATACAACAGCCTTGATTTAGAGAATGTAGAGAACAATAACACAGTGAATTGCAACTTTTCACCAGTCTCCATAAACTTGGATTCCATATTTCAGCAAGTGGAGACAAGGCTACACGGTGACTTACAGAAAGGAGCTCGCTGCTGATTGGATAACAAACTTCCCTGAACGAGAACCCTGAATGGGGCAGCTGTAGTCTGGAGGGGATCCCTGAATGGGGCAGCTGTAGTCTGGAGGGGAACCCTGAATGGGGCAGCTCTATTCTGGAGGGGAACCCTGAATGGTGCAGCTGTGGTCTGGAGGGGAACCCTGAATGGTGCAGCTGTGGTCTGGAGGGGAACCCTGAATGGGGCAGCTGTGGTCTGGAGGGGAACCCTGAATGGGGCAGCTGTAGTCTGGAGGGGAACCCTGAATGGGGCAGCTCTATTCTGGAGGGGAACCCTGAATGGTGCAGCTGTGGTCTGGAGGGGAACCCTGAATGGTGCAGCTGTGGTCTGGAGGGGAACCCTGAATGGTGCACCTGTGGTCTGGAGGGGAACCCTGAATGGGGCAGCTGTGGTCTGGAGGGGAACCCTGAATGGGGCAGTTGTAGTCTGGAGGGGAACCCTGAATGGGGCAGCTGTAGGCTGGAGGAGAACCCTGAATGGGGCAGCTCTATTCTGGAGGGGAATCGTGATTGGGGCAGCTGTATTCTGGAGGGGAACCCTGAATGGGGCAGCTGTAGGCTGGAGGAGAACCCTGAATGGGGCAGCTCTATTCTGGAGGGGAATCCTGATTGGGGCAGCTGTATTCTGGAGGGGATCCCTGAATGGGGCAGCTGTATTCTGGAGGGGAACCCTGAATGGGGAAGCTGTAGTCTGGAGGGGAACCCTAATTGGGGAAGCTGTGGTCTGGAGGGTGTAATCAAACTTGAGCTCCACTGTATTTTGTGAAAGGAGATATTATGTTGTGTGGAATGTAGGGCTCAGAGATCAGTGAACAGTCACACGCTTATCCCAGTTCTATAAGATGAATGGGACATACCTCCACAGGACAGATATATCTGTAGACCTGCTTCAAGAAAGGACCTGTAACTTTTAAAATTATGTATTCTTATTAACTTAAATGAACTTTTCTTTTTACACGCTGTACAAATAAACAGAAACAATAATGCATCTTACCATTTTTAGGATTGCTCTCCCATCTCTGAACAAGGTCATTTCTGTCAATTTTCTTTAGGATCTCCAATGTGAGCTTCACCATCTTGTCACCATAGGCATTCTTCATCAATATGACAACACCGGTCACCTTTTGGTCCTCCAGTTCACTCCTTGGAATGGGTTTACATTCTTCCAGCACTCTTTCTTCATCGTTCAAATAAAATGTGAAATTTTTTAATTCTGCTGTTGTCAGTTCCTTCAGAATCTCCAAGATCTGGCCCGCCATCAGAGACACCTAAGTGCAGGGCATAAGGTAGTAAATCAGGAGCTAATATTTCTAGATATTTACACTTGCAGGAATGCATGTTAAATGGAGTCTTGATCTCATGGTCTTAAACACATAAACATGGTCTTTGTCTGGATGTTGGTCTTATGCAAGTTCTCTCTCTCCAGCATGTTCAAGATAATAATCACTCCACTATTTAGTCTGTGCCATAATGTTGCCACTGAGAATTTGTTTATTGCAATTTTTTTCAAATTTAAACTTACTGCCCAACCCGTGGCTATATATATCCCAATTCTTACTCCAATCTGGAATGTCCAACTGTCTGCAACCGCAGTCATGTTCCAACCACCCTACCAATTCAGGAGAGCTGGGACACCCACGGTTCTCCACCGAAACACTTGCTGGCCTACAGCCCTACAGCTGCTTGTTTTCACGTCGCAGACCGCAGCTAAGCTTGCACAGAGCAGCATCAGAGGAGGGACCTTTCAGTGTTACGAGCGCCGTTCACATTCAGTCTTACGAGAGCCCTTATCAGCCAGCAGCGGTTGCACAAGAGCAATAAAACGCAGATCCCTGTCCGACTGAACCCTCCCATACCCTAGGCACCAATTGTGCATCGCCCTGTGGTCCGGATTAGATCTAAGGCTGTGAGGCTCATCCATACACCACAGTGTGGGGGCTTAACTGAACGAGCCTTACAGCAGCCCCGCAAGTTTCTTTTGTTGTTTATATTGGAGCGGTCTAGCCCATTGCTGCCTAGTGCCATGGCCATAAAAGAGGAAATTACAACTGTTCACCTAATGGACCCCCAAATTACAAATAATTTAATTATTATCTGTCTATTAATCCAAAATATAGCTGAATACAATCATGAATATCACGAACACCCATGAATATCTGAATAATAGCTATATTATCATATCTAGCCAACTTTTTAAAATGTTTATTTTTTTTCACCAAAGCTAACAAGCTCATAAAAAAGCTAAAGAGGAGAAATATTCCAAATATTATTATCAATAAGTTGTTGCTCTTTCTGTTCTTAGAATTTTACTGGGGGTATATTTTTGCTTTCTAATTATAACATTCTTCAACCCTCATCTGTTGATATTTTATGATGCCTTTTATGTTTGGAGTCAAATTGACCCCTAACCATATATGAAAATTGCGAATTCCATTTAAAGGTACATACGAAGTCAAAAGAGCCCAGAAAAAGCAAAAGAAAGAATTATTCCCACACTGAAATCAAAGTTTTATTAGCAGATATTCTGTCAAGGAAAAAAAATGTTTAGTATTGTCCGTTCTGGTGCCAAATGAACTGGTAAAGTAAAAAGGCCTGGCTGGAGATAGCATGTGCCGTCAATGCAGGATCTCCCGTCACACAAACTGTTATTCAAGCCTTTCTGCATCGGACGAGCGCATTTCTTCCATCTGCCAAGCACTAGGCTACGGTCTTCCTCTCAGCCTGGAACTAAATAAAATCTTATTCAGTTCTTCATCTTGTTGGTGTTCTGTGCTTGTGATATGTAGTTTTAAATCCCCTAACCCGTAGTGATGGTAAACGGCAATTTGACAAATATATTCTTACTGTAAGTCAGCCGTCTCTCACATCAGTGTTTTCTAAACAAGTGCCAACTGAAGTTCCCCTCAGAATGAAGCTGTCGTGGGTCCCACTAGGCCACCGATAAATCAGAATGTATGAACATACGCACAAAATACAAAAAAAAAAACGTTTTGATGAATCGGGCGTAAATTCTTCATACTAACTTGTTTCGTACCTAAATTTCCGCACATATTTATGATCGTTCGATGAATGAGGCCCGATGACTCTTAGTTGATCACCCACAAAGTGTGAAATGATAACACGTGCAAATACCTTGGCTGCGCACACAAAATAACGCCCCTTATTTGGGATCTTAGTAAATCCACCCCTCAGTCTTGTGAATTTAACAGAAAACAAAAATAAATTCATGTTCTAATTGATATTCATAAACTGCATTTAGCAGCATTTTGAATTTAAGAACATGGTACGCATGGTCCTGAGCAGGTGTAAAGTTTGATTGCACGTAGGCTACAAACAAAACTCAGATACGAAAACATCGATGAATGAATGCCAAAATACATACAAAATTGCTAATAGGAATGATTTACACATATTCATTCTGCTCACGTTTCATGAGTGATGCCCCTTGTATGGTCTTTTGACTAAATAAAAGCAGCGATTAATTTTCTAACCTATTGTGTACTAGTGTCATGTTATTGTGTAGGTCTTGTCAGGTTGTAGACAGGTGTTTATTAATGATTTAAGTATACCTTTTACAAACATGATGCTGTATTTAAACAGATGTTCTGAGAAACTAGGACGTTTTCGGTGAAATGACATGAAGGTTTATTAAAACCAATATCAAAGAACATTCTCGGAATGCTTTCACAAAACATCCATAGAACCTAAGATAAAACATTCCAGCAACATTTTAAAAACTTGCCACTAAAAATCTTCCAAGAATATTTTGTAAAAATCTTCTAAGAATTGTTGTGTACAAGAATGTCCATGAAGAACTTTATAAAAAATGTTCTAGGAACATTTCTAAAAAACTAGCGAGTGAAAACCTTCTAAGCATGTTTTGTAAAAAACCTTCTAATAACGTTGTGTCAAAACATTCCATTTTTGAAGAATGTTCTTATAACTAAAAAAAAAAAAAAAAAAAAGTTCCGGGAACGTTTAAAAAACTTGCCATAAAAAGCGCTCCCAAAACATCCCAAGGTAACGTTCCCATAACCATAACAGGAATGTTCAGGGAACGTTCTTGGAACCAAAAATTGTTAGCTGGATAGCTAGTGTTAACTAGTAGCAGCAGCTGACTTGACCATTATAGTTTTCCTAAAGCATCGATGCATAATTTATTACCCAACATGATCACATTTGTATAAAAAATACATTGCAGTAAGTTATCCCACGGTTATTTCCCTTACCGTATTGAAGCTGGGATTGGTACAGCGTGTGGAGAATCTGGCTCAGCGAAGATTGACGAGTCCTTCCACTACCACTGCCAGTGATTTTTGATTGATGTGTCAGGATTGAAAATGTGTCCTCATAATGCCAACATCTCGCATCCTTGTGGTTAAAGCAAAGCCGACTTACAATGTATTCAGAAATCAGGCATTTTTTGTGATAGTAAGGAGATCTTAGCCTGATCAATGGATTAGAAAAGTACATGCCCAATATATCAAGCAGTTTATTCTAGTAGCAAGCACATGTACAATTTATCTACAATTAACATGTAATGTTAAAAAAACGTTCTTTTAAAACATTTTGTAACCTGCCATCATCAATGCCCCAACAATGTTGTAAAAACATTGCAGCCAGAGCATTCCATCTTTGTTAGCATGCAATGTTACAGGGACATTCTTGTTCCTATCATCAACATCCTGACAAACGTCCCAAACATGTTTCACTCAGAATGCTCAATATTCAGATTCAAAAACATTATTGTCCATTAATGCGGGCAAATAATGGAAATATGTATTTGGCAAAGTGCATAGCTCACATAAAAAGACAACACCCGAAGATTAAAAAAGTAGATAGTTAAATGTTAATGTCCACAGGTTCCTACTTCAATTGCTGTTGTGCTGACAGTAGCAGTAGAGATAAATTATATTTCATAACAGCACTTCCATGCACAGGGGACTCTGAACCTTCGCCCAGGGGGCATCATCTCAAAAGAGATATGAAGGGGGTGGGAAGCGTCATTCAGGATTTTGATGGTCATTCTGTTCACTGCTTTTGCATGGTGCTCTGGGGGCTGGGTCTGTTTGTAGCCAGTAAATTAGATTCCCTGGTTAACTACTCTGGAGAGCTTGGCTTTGCTCCTCACAGACAGCTAGGTGACTGAACCAGGACACAACATTGAAAGTTTCACTTTCAGTCAGTGCTTGGTAAACGCTGCTCAGGATAGGCCTACATGTACAGATAAATACTGCCATCTAGTGGTGAAAAAAGAAACAACGTCTTAATACAACAAAATTCAATGCGTGATACTAAAGTAGGCCAAATTGCTGCGAAGTAGGCTAGCTCCTTACGACTGAAATGCCACTAGGTCGAAGACTGGGTGGATTGAAACTAGTTCAGGTTAGATTGCAAATTATGCAAATAAATTACCCCACCCTTTAGACATCTGTTTAGCATTTAGGCCAAAGCTATTTCGCGCCATATTTCAATTAATAAAAGACACAACGAATATTGAACGCTCGACACTTAAATTAATAAACGACCACACCATTTTAAAACCGACCACCGACTTTGACATAGTAATCAATCGCCTAAAATGGGCGGACAACGCAGAATCTGTAACAATAACTTCCCATATGTTACATTTGATCACAAATGTAAACGGCTTCATATGAAAGCAAAATTTAAATTGACCTCACTGTCCACACAAGGCTGATCATGTCTAACATAACTGTTATTCTATCCATAAATCTCAAGGCTTTTATATGCCTATTATTGCTGTGTGGTAACATCATGGTAACATGTCAGAATAATTTTCTTAAGAATATCTTTATTAATGGCCGGGCTAAATATTACACCGGATGGAAAAACAAAAAACTTTTCCGACAGAATCACAACTGACTGGCTGATTTAATATGGACGGTGTTTAATAAAGATACGTCAATTCAATTAATAAATAGATTAGCTAAAACTAAATCCACGGATGTTAATGCTGAACCATCACGATGTATTCGCCGACGTTACATTTATTTATCTTTACCTTGATACCAAGTCAGAACTCAGTTATCATTTTCATCATATGGAGATAAGATCAGACCAATAAGTAGACGACTGAATTTACGCTGGATTCACGTCTGATGTCAGTGCAAAATTAATGTCAGTTCGATACTGTTTGACAAGAAGTTCTGTTTTTCCCTGTTTCAGTAACAGTTGTCAAAATGTAGCCACTCTTTTAATCTAACGGCAGGGCATGTGACTTCCGTCATCTCTGACGAGGTAAAAATGGTGATGAAATACATTTAAAAAAAGAATACAATAAAAATAAACACTGAAGTAGGCTAAACATAAAAACTTTTTAAAAGTTATTTTTTAAATGACTATTTGGTCCCAAATGGGAAGAAAAAAATTGCCGAGGCTATAAGGCTACACCCAAAACCCAAGTTTTCTGTTTTACTGAATTAAGCGTTAGTGTGATGATACTTAGATTCCCGTTCCTCCCCACACCCCTTCACCTTTAGCTTCTATTCTCTCCACCGCACTCCACAACAGGCTACTTACTCAGGTCTTTAATTCAGGTTTAGTCCTTCTTTTACTCCCTGTTCTTTCTCCTCCGTCTTTAAAATGGCGTTTCAGTTTGAAATACTTTAGGTTCCTCTTTTGCAGGACTACCGCTTTTCGTTTTATAATCTTTTTACTGGCTCATATGTATGGAGGACAAGAAATGGCAAAATGAGGAATAAATAAATATTGCAATAATGGCTGCATACAGGCAAGCGATAGCCAGAGAACTGAGACTCTTGGCTAACTCAGCTGAAAATGAGGATCCAGACTTTGTGATGTTTCGTGTGGAGGCATTGATTGAGAGTTTGTCTGAAATTTCTGAAATGGTGGACACAGAAGTGGATTACATTGTGTACCACAATTTGGAGGAAGTGGCTCATCGTCTGTCAGTGTCCCAAACAGTTTCATCATCTTATGGCAGACTTGGGCAACCTTCACATTTACTGCCCCCAGAGTCTTAAATGATACACTGGCAGGGTTGCCTGTGCGGGATATTTCCAATCTGTTTGGGGCTGGTGAAAGAACAGTTCACCCCAGAATGGCAGAATATGGCATCAGGTGAGTGTGCATCTGAAAATCGTGGCATGTCAGTCTTGGGGTTGAGTTAAAAAGGATAGGGTGCCCCCGACTTACGGTTTTATCCACCGGAGTCTGACGGATAGCGTCTTTAAAGCACCATGGGTGACATCTGATGTCAATATTAATGTTAATAACTAACTATGTTGTATGACAATGTGCCACTGGCCTACTGCTAGAGATTTGTGAATCCCAAGTGTATGATGGTCACAAATCATTGATTCTGACCTCTGACCTAAAATCTTAAGGGTCTCTGACTTGTTCAACACCATTCGCGATGACGAGTTAGATGTGTAGGGAATATTCATTTAAATCTATACACAGGGCACCAAAAATGTAGGGGACATACGTACCTCTATATTTATACACGGGGCGTCACTTATGTACTGCAATACGCCAATACCATCCTTATACAACTGGTGGCATGGTTTTTGTATAATAAATCAGTCTCATAAAATTTATATATTATTCTCAAAAGAGAATATACTAACTAAAAATGGGTAACTTGAATTAATAATTAAATTAATTACCAATAAAATTACACATTAATAATTGTCTTAGCAAAATCACAATATTATGTAGTCAGTTGATACCGAATTAATATAAATGATCCAGCTAGAATGTGGAGGCATTTTGGGGAATAACTGCGATTAGCATTGACTGACTCAGTTCAACACAAGAGCAACATACATACATAATACAGACAATCTTGGATAAATGTAATAGTTTATTGAACACAAAGTACCAAACAGAGCAAGGCACGATTCACTACTATAATGTACAACAAACTATATGTGTATGTGTGTGTGTGTGTGTGTGTGTGTGTGTGTGTGTGTGTGGCGCGCTGGGTGCACGTGGGGGTTTCCATGTTCTCCTGTGTGTGGGGGGTTGCCTCGGACACGTGTTCAAAGAGAACAAAGAAACTAAAATGGAGGGAGGTTTGAAGCTAGCTTTCGCTGGAGCTAGCTAATGGTGGCGCATGAACCATACCATACACAGGGGATAGCCGTAAGCTTATCAATGCGTGTGCGTTGAGATCAGCGTGCAGTGTTAATATTATGACTGGTTAGTGTTTAAAGATAGATCACATGCAAGATACGTTCTGTGCATGATGCATTAAATCTAACGCAGCGCGGTGGATGGCTTACAGCCATCCAAAGTAAAACTTTCACATAACACACATTAACCTTTCAATAGCAGTTACATACATCCAGTCACAAACATGTTGCGGTTGCTAACTAATAAGCTATGCCCATGTTACAGCCTTACTTTAATTTAAGTCCGTTAAATGGTTTCCTCCATTGGACTGACTGCACACTGACAACGAAAGTGGAAAACCGGTCGCCCAATCCTGTGGTTGCAGTTCGTAGGGTTGTGATAGATAGGGGAAGCATCCGCCTCATCTTGGGTCCCTGGAACAGGTTTCTTTCATCGTCAGGGTTGCAGTTCGTACGGGATAATGGAACCGGGCGCATTTTCTCTCCCGAACTATGCAGCGTCATCCTACTGCATAGTTCGGGAGAGATAATGCGTGTTGGGCGTAAGTAGCCTGCTGTGGAGTGGGATGGAGAGAATAGAAGCTAAAGGTGAAGGTGTGTGGGGAGGAATGGGAATCTAAGTATCATCGCACTAACGCTTAATCCATTATCCCGCTTGCCTCTTTGGGGACTCAGTGGCGGTGCTCTGCTGCAGGATCAGTGGCTGCGTGGTCCGTTTGGTGGTTCTTCTTCACCACCGGGTGCTCGCGTTGCCTCCTTGCGTCTCGTCTCTGGTCCGCCGTGGCCGATAGCCGGGGGTAGATGAGCCCGCCTCGCTCGGTTGGATCGGTGTCATGGACGACCGTGCTTCCTTGTGGAGCGAAGGCTCTTGCCCGGGCGTGTAGGCCGCACGGGGCCCTGAGACGAGACAATGTTGAGCGGCAACTGGACCGGAAGAAACTGCGGGAAGCACTAAAACTGGCATGCGTTGCCTCTTTTATAAACTTTATGGCCAGTTGCGCATCACATTACAGTGCGGACGGAAGTCACAACTGGTACAACGTCCTCCGTCACTTCCAACGTGGAGGAGCCTCCTGTGGACTGTATGGAATTGTAGTTCCTATTGTCCCTACAGATGCCATGGTACATGATATTCTCAGACAACATCCAAATACTGGATATAAATTGATGCTCGGGGCATACGGATTCAAAGTAAGTGAATTAGCCTACCTCATGCTTTTACCTATTCACTTGTCCTGCTTAGCCTAGGCTAGCCTACTGCATGATCATGGGATGGATAAATTAAATGTTGTGCCTTGATGCTGGAAAGCCCCACATCATAACACAGTTGTTCTGGAGTTTATCACTATTGTCATTTCTTAGTTATTGATGAGATCACACTTTTACGTTGCTAATATAGATTATAATTAATCTTTCGTTTGGCCTGATGTTGATATTTCTCTTTTAAGTGTTTGTTTGCTGCGTTATTCATTTATTTGTTTGTTTATATCATTTATAGCCCATTTTTTTTAAAAGCATTTTAAAAAGAAAATAAGATTTTTTTTTTTCATCTAGTTTTGATAACCATGAAGTTGTTAAATTAGCTACATCGTTTTTGCTCTTTCGTATCACCAGACAAAAGGCTGCTTTTTATTTAGTTATTCACTATTTTTAAGTTGTGTGTTGTTATAAAGAGTGGAAATAAAAATAACAATGTTAAATGTCTCATTGCTTGTTGTTCTGACACATTCATTTACCGCTTTGTCGATGCCGCTAATACAGCGCGGGCCATAAGCAAACCGATGCCGTTAATACAGCGCGGGCCATAAGCAAACCGATGCCGTTAATAGCCTACAGCGCGGGTCATAAGCAAACCGATGCCGTTAATAGCCTACAGCAGGGGTCATAAGCAAACCGATGCCGTTAATAGGCAGCGCAGCCTGTGCTTTTAGCTATAGGCTGATTGTGTGAGGGGGAGTGTAAGGTTTGGAAAACCAAACGCGACCGATAAGGATTTCTAAAAGCGTATCTAGAGAGAGATACGCCACAAAACGCGGAGGAAGCCGCACCAGGACTGAGAAACACAGGATCGGGAGAAAACTTCCCTAGCACAAGGCAAAACAATGCAACCTCCAAAAACTGAGGCGATCTCGATAAACAGTGAGAATAACTAACAAAAGAACCTCACACACTAAATAATTAGGCGTAACAAGAGGTGGTGAAACAAAACAAAACTCGATAAAACGAGTGAGGGAAAAGAATAGAAAAGATCTGTTAGCCAGAGCTCTTGTGGCAACAGAGCTGAACACAACTGACAACAGGAAAAAAGAATAAAGGATAAAGAAAGATTGGAAAGCAAAGAGAAAACCAATCTAATCCTAAATCTTATAATAGGACTTGCTGCGTTTCCTATTAGTACGAACCAGAAATGCAGCAACCGAAATTCCTATACCTTACCGACTTCGTCTGTCAAAATAGCAAGACAATATCGAAGTGTCGGAAATGCGGAAGTCCTGGGCTATTTATAGCCGGCAGGAAACGCAAAACAGGTGTAGCGAATAATTGTCGGGTAAGCTACAAACACCGGAACGGAGGCGGAAAAAATCCGATAGAGCGTTCTGACGACGCCAAAAAAGAAACCAAAACGTAGACCAGCAAAAGCAGTAAATAACCATGACAAATTGATATTGTAAATGTTCATAATGGCGGTTTTGTATTTCTCTGTAATATAGTAAACTTCCTATAGATCAGATGGAAAACAAACCATGTTCTGATGCTCAAAAATACACATTTAAATAATTAAATTATGGGTTTGAACTGACGACTACAGGTCGACTAAGCAAATTTTAGTCGGGGGCAGCCCTAGTAATTACAGTATCCAGTTACTGATGAACTGCTATCTTAAAGATAGCTGCAGATTTATTGCACCATCCCTTACTTATCTTTTTAACCTCACCCTAAGCACTAAGGTGATTCCAAAAATATAGAAGTCAGCCTATGTTCTACCTCTGTTAAAAGGGGGGGAGGCCACTTTATTAAATAATTATAGGCCCATCTCTAAGTTGTCAGTATTGGTTAAGATACTTGAAAAACTTGTAAGTGAACAGTTAAAAGAGTTCTTATGTAAAAATGACATTCTAGCCAAACATCAGTCTGGGTTCAGAATACAACATAGCACCATTACTGCGACAATGAAGGTGGTGAACGATATTATGGGCATTGTGGATAAAAAGCAGAGTTGTGCAGCTCTATTTATCGATCTGTCCAAGGCTTTTGATGCCGTTGACCATCTAATTCTGAAACAGAGGTTGTCTAGTATTGGTATATCTGACCAGGCATTGGGGTGGTTTGTGAATTACCTCTCGGAAAGGTCTCAATGTGTCCAATTTGATGGGCTCACTTCTAAGTGGCTAAACATTTGTAATGGTGTACCCCAGGGTTCTGTTTTAGGTCCACTGTTATTTTCCATTTATATTAATAGTTTAGGTCAAAATGTGGATGGCGCCTACTTTCATTTTTAATGCGGATGATACCGTGGTATATTGCGCTGGTCCCTCCATTATAGAGGCGCTTGCCAATTTGCAGGTTGTCTTTAATATTATTCAGACTCAGCTCTCACAACTAAAGCTGCTTTTAAATGCTGATAAAACTAAGGTAATGCAGTTCTCAAATGTTAGGAAGAAGCCAGAGAACACCTTGGATATTATTACTGCTCAGGAAAAGAAATTAGAAGTTGTCTCCTGTTATAAATATCTTGGTATCTGGCTTGATGACTGCCTTTCTTTTAAACCACAGGTTAATAATCTTCTTAAAAAATTGAGATTGAAGTTAGGGTTTTATTTCAGAAATAAGTCCTGTTTCTCCTTTGAGGCCAGAAAAAGACTGGTCTCTGCAACCTTTTTACCGGTACTTGATTATGGTGATCTGTTGTACATGAATGCTCCTGCCCATTACCTGCGCATGTTAGATACTGCATATCACAGTGCCCTAAGATTTATAACAAACTGTAAAGCACTAACCCATCATTGTACTTTGTACTCCAGGGCTGGCTGGCCTTCGCTGACATTGCGGAGGCTCAGTCATTGGTACCTGTTCATTTATAAAGCCATTCTAGGTAAACTCCCATCTTACATATGCTCTCTGATTGCACAGAGATCTGTCGGTAATTATAGACTGAGATCACACGATGTGGTCTTGTTGTCTGTGCCAAGTGCAAGGACCAAACTGGGAAGGAAAGCTTTTATGTGCTCAGCTCCACATACTTGGAATAGCCTTCAAAATGACTTGAAACTAAGGGAATTGGTCTCTCTGTCTGATTTTAAAGCTCTTATAAGTACAATGACAAATGATTCGGTTGGTACTTGTCGCTATCTGTAGGTATTTTAATTTAATTTAATTTAACGGTTTTAATGCATATTTTCTATGTTTCCTTGTTGCTTGTTGTTGTATTGTCTGTAACTTTTTATGCTGCTATTTTTGGCCAGGTCTCCCTTGTAAATGAGATAATCGATCTCAATGGGACTAACCTGGTAAAATAAGGGATAAATAAATAAAATAAATAAAATAAAATAAAAAAACTGAGTAATCCTGGTACCCTCCCAAATCTGGATTACTGGGTAATTACAGTATCCAGTTACTGATTAACTGCACTGAGTAATCCTGCTACCCTCCCAAATCTGGATTACTGGGTAATTACAGTATCCAGTTACTGATTAACTGCACTGAGTAATCCTGGTACCCTCCCAAATCTGGATTACTGGGTAATTACAGTATCCAGTTACTGATTAACTGCACTGAGTAATCCTGCTACCCTCCCAAATCTGGATTACTGGGTAATTACAGTATCCAGTTACTGATTAATTGCACTGAGTAATCCTGCTACCCTCCCAAATCTGGATTACTGGGTAATTACAGTATCCAGTTACTGATTAACTGCACTGAGTAATCCTGCTACCCTCCCAAATCTGGATTACTAAGTAATTACAGTATCCAGTTACTGATTAACTGCATTGAGTAATCCTGCTACCCTCCCAAATCTGGATTACTGAGTAATTACAGTATCCAGTTACTGATTAACTGCACTGAGTAATCCTGCTACCCTCCCAAATCTGGATTACTGAGTAATTACAGTATCCAGTTACTGATTAACTGCACTGAGTAATCCTGCTACCCTCCCAAATCTGGATTACTAAGTAATTACAGTATCCAGTTACTGATTAACTGCACTGAGTAATCCTGCTACCCTCCCAAATCTGGATTACTGAGTAATTACAGTATCCAGTTACTGATTAACTGCACTGAGTAATCCTGCTACCCTCCCAAATCTGGATTACTGAGTAATTACTGTATCCAGTTACTGATTAACTGCACTGAGTAATCCTGCTACCCTCCCAAATCTGGATTACTGGGTAATTACAGTATCCAGTTACTGATTAATTGCACTGAGTAATCCTGCTACCCTCCCAAATCTGGATTACTGGGTAATTACAGTATCCAGTTACTGATTAACTGCACTGAGTAATCCTGCTACCCTCCCAAATCTGGATTACTAAGTAATTACAGTATCCAGTTACTGATTAACTGCATTGAGTAATCCTGCTACCCTCCCAAATCTGGATTACTGAGTAATTACAGTATCCAGTTACTGATTAACTGCACTGAGTAATCCTGCTACCCTCCCAAATCTGGATTACTGAGTAATTACAGTATCCAGTTACTGATTAACTGCACTGAGTAATCCTGCTACCCTCCCAAATCTGGATTACTAAGTAATTACAGTATCCAGTTACTGATTAACTGCACTGAGTAATCCTGCTACCCTCCCAAATCTGGATTACTGAGTAATTACAGTATCCAGTTACTGATTAACTGCACTGAGTAATCCTGCTACCCTCCCAAATCTGGATTACTGAGTAATTACTGTATCCAGTTACTGATTAACTGCACTGAGTAATCCTGCTACCCTCCCAAATCTGGATTACTGAGTAATTACAGTATCCAGTTACTGATTAACTGCACTGAGTAATCCTGCTACCCTCCCAAATCTGGATTACTGAGTAATTACTGTATCCAGTTACTGATTAACTGCACTGAGTAATCCTGCTACCCTCCCAAATCTGGATTACTGGGTAATTACAGTATCCAGTTACTGATTAACTGCACTGAGTAATCCTGGTACACTCCCAAATCTGGAACATGGATTGGAGTAATAAGAACTGTTCCGGATTTTACTCAGTGCAATTATCCAGCTAACTCAGTAATCCTGCTTCTCTTACTCAGTGCAGTTATCCAGCTAACTCAGTAATCTTCCTTCTCTTACTCAGTGCAGTAATCCAGCTAACTCAGTAACATGTGTTCAAAATATCCACAATGTTTTTATTTATACAGATGAGGGGTCTGACTGTTTAAAAGAAATTGAAAATGGAAGGGGGTGTTTGTATTGTTTTATTGTGCCGTTTTCGATCTCTTCAAATAAAAACACTTAAAGTGACCCCACACTGGCTATTCTACCTGTTGTTCTTTACATAGCTAGTAGCCTACATTGTGATATGTTGTCCCATTTAGGGCACTGGTAATCCGGATTTGGTAATCTTGAAAAGTTTGTATCTGGATCAGGGTGATCCAATCCAATGCTGCTTTGAAAAACCAGCACAAAAGTTAAATGGATTACATGATCCTGGATAGCAAAACATGGGATTTCCAAATCCGGATCATTCTGATCCAGATTAAACTTTTTGAACAACTGGGCCCTGAACTTCATTTACCTTTCAGGCCCAACACACAAACATCGACAGTGCTGAAATCATGGGCGTAGGATTATGGGGGGGACACGGGGGACGTGTCCCCCCCAATGTTTGGAAAGAGTCGAATTGTCCCCCCCAACCATAACTAATCCCTCACCCATGTAAAGCTTCCAGTCAATAAAGGCTGCAACAACGGTAAAAAATTACTTAAATTTATGCGGAAAGATATGTAATGCCGTAAACATAGTATGAATTATTGACCCACCCCCTCACTACTTCAAACAGTAGCAATGGTTTATCTCATGGTCACGACAAGTTTCAGTTTATGAAAGCACAAATGGGATATGTAGTCAACAATTAGGGGTGATTGCTCAAGCCGATAATATTATGGACTTCAATCCCCATAACCAGTTTTAGCCAGTTTTTTGTGTAACGTTATGGATATGTTATAATCAGGTTGGTTGTAATGGAGAAGTCAGACCGCAAAAAAAGACGAGAAACTTCACGGAGTATGAAATCGAGACGCTCATTACGGGGGTAGAGCAGATGGTTTGTCTGGTGCATAGGCGGCTATGTTTCACCTGAAACGGTCCTCTCAACTGAAAATCGAATCAAAATCCCCACGGTGAATAAAAAAACCGCCGACCCAGAAGTTTCCCCATTCAGGTAGGCTAGGCTACTGTCGGCGCTGTTCCTAACCTAGCTAACTACTCCTTATTTTTCTACAGTCTATGCCTTATATATACGTAAAAAAAGTACATGTTTTTTCAAAACAACAAGCAATGTAATACAGCCGCGAGTGCGATAACGTTAGGTAGCACTGTGGAAATGTGTCATTTTGTACCGTTGTTGCAGCCTTTATTGACTGTAAGCTTTACATGGGAGAGGGATCAATTATGGTTGGGGGGGGGGACAATTCAACTCTTTCCAAACATTGGCGGGGACACATCCCCCGTTTCCCCCCATAATCCTACGCCCATGACTACAGGGCTGCGTTCAGATCCAAATTTAATTCTTTCTTCCTGTCATTCCCTTCCCTTGATTCAAGGGAATTCACATTGAAGCAAGGGAAGGGAACGACAGGAAGAAAGCAATAATTTTGGATTATTTTGGATCCGAACGCAGTCCAGAGATTGACAGCTTTTGCGCGTCACGGTGTCCCTCGAGACACGATTTATAGAATACTCTCGCGCATAGTAAGGCCCGCCTCGAGGAAGAAGAGATAAACAATCGGTGCATGTGTTTTACCGAAACGAAACGTATCAAGATGGATCTTGCAAATATTGTTTATTTCACAGATGTGTTTACTTGCGTATTCCTATCAAATGATTGTGTTTGCTGTAGCTAACGTTACTGTGCAATACTCATGTGAAGTCTTCCCTTCGGTGAATAATAATCCTGAATCCTTGTTGACATCTACCTGGTGTTTGTTGTTATAATCGTTGTGCTGACATTATCATATAGGCCTACACTTAGGCAAGCGCAAAGTTTCTCGTTTATATGCTTTACTCACAAGTGTGTGAATTGACCTGGATATGAAGCGTCCATAGCGCAAAATAATATAGTTTCTAAAGAGATAATACGGAGCATTTGACGGCCATATATGACGTTGCTGAAAGTTAGCTTTGCTTAGAAAGTTTGGACGCAATCGCATTTCAAATGAGTTTATGACAGCAACTTTTCCATTTTACGTTTAAAATGTTTTTACGTTACTCTAAAATGTTTACAAGGCCGTTTACTCCAGCATTTTGAAGGGGAGAGAGTGGATTGTTTTGTTTACAAAAAAGTTTAAAAAAAATAATAATTCAGCAGCGGCGGTCATATTTCAGCAGCGGCGTAACGCATATAGGGGAAACACTGCAGTGACACTTTACCTGGCGAAAGACATTATTCCATTAAAAACCGTGGAAAATTAGGGGTTCAAAAGACTGCTCAAAACAGTTGATCCACGTTACCAGTTACCCAGCTGAATGGTACAAGCCTCTTCTTTCATTCAAACTTTGAACCATAGATGTGGAGTGAATAGTTTTTGAGATATTGGCACTTAAATGACACTAGTAAAAACTAGACGAAAATTGGGTCAAATGGGCCAAAGTAAACAGGGTTAAGCACATTTAATTCTGATTTTAGTGCTAAATCAATATATGTTCGATACTGTTTGACAAAATGTTCGGTCTATAGACTATATCCCTGACCTGTTACAGTAACAAAATGTAGCCTGCTCTTTTTGATCAAGCGATATGGCCTATGACTTCAGTCATATTTAATTGGCTAAACATGGTTATAAAACATAAATAAATAAATTTCACTGTCAGCATTTCTGTTTTACTGAAATAAGCGTGTTAATGCGATTACACTTGGAGATTCCCATCACCGCTAACAACCCTTCACCTTTAACTTATCTCTTCTTTCGATCCCACTCCACAATAGGCTACTTACTCTCCGACTCCACAATAGGCTACTTACTCTCCCATTACACAATAGGCTACTTACTCTCCCACTACACAATAGGCTACTTACTCTCCCACTACACAATAGGCTACTTACTCTCCCACTACACAATAGGCTACTTACTCTCCCACTCCACAATAGGCTACTTACTCTCCCACTACACAATAGGCTACTTACTCTCCCACTCCACAATAGGCTACTTACTCTCCCACTCCACAATAGGCTATTTACTCTCCGACTCCACAATAGGCTACTTACTCTCCCATTACACAATAGGCTACTTACTCTCCCATTACACAATAGGCTACTTACTCTCCCACTACACAATAGGCTACTTACTCTCCCACTCCACAATAGGCTACTTACTCTCCCACTCCACAATAGGCTACTTACTCTCCCACTACACAATAGGCTACTTACTCTCCCACTACACAATAGGCTACTTACTCTCCCACTACACAATAGGCTACTTACTCTCCCACTACACAATAGGCTACTTACTCTCCCATTACACAATAGGCTACTTACTCTCCCACTACACAATAGGCTACTTACTCTCCCATTACACAATAGGCTACTTACTCTCCCATTACACAATAGGCTACTTACTCTCCCACTACACAATAGGCTACTTACTCTCCCACTACACAATACGCTACTTACTCAGTTCTTTTATTCCGTTGTATTCCTTCTTTTACTCCCTCTTTTTTCTCCTTAGTCTTTTTAAAATGGTGTTTGAGTTTGACTAGGGCATTAAGCACAGAATAAGACATTATTCCATTAAAAACCGTGGAAAATTAGGGGTTCAAAAGACTGCTCAAAACAGTTGATCCACGTTACCAGTTACCCAGCTGAATGGTACAAGCCTCTTCTTTCATTCAAACTTTGAACTATGGTTCAGAATGAATGGACTTCCGGCAACTGGGCGACCGAAGTTGCTCGCTGTGTGAACGCGGCGTAAAGGGCTCTGCATGCTCGATCGACAACAACGCGACAGCAACACAACATGGGCTCTGCAACATCAACGCAACATCTGCGACCTTCGCAGAGGGGGTTGCAGAGGATGTCGCGTACCTAGCACAAAATCAAACTAGCGACTGCAACGCAACCGTTCGCGTAGATGTTGCACATCATTGATTGGTTGGTTAGCGAATGGAGGCGGGGCTGTCATATAATATTGGTTACCTTTTGGCCGACGTCGGCCGTAACAGCCAATCAGAATTCTGCGTTTCATATTTCTCCAACCGATACCGATATATTTAGCCTAGTCATAAAGCAACATAGCCTAGGCTACGGATTAAAACAAATGGACATTTACACGATTATATTTTAATTTCATTATAACGTTCCGATCTCAATGCTGTAAGATGCGGTGGTAGCCTCTATCACACTGATTTTACTGTTGTGGCCTAGCCTACTCCACAAAACATTTTAATTTGTTCAATTTAAATAGGCTAGGCTACGTGAGAGAGAACATAAAAACTGGTCTTTATAGAGGGTGGGCGAATACAGTGAGTTCCGACTGTAGCCTATCTACACAGCTGTAAAATAATAATAATAAAAAAATCCATGTCAGTATTGGCACAGTGCCATGCTCAGTCTTTTAAGAACATAGGCTACAGAATCATTTTAATTTAAATAGGTCGACCACTCAGACAAAATTTGAGACATAAGCACTTATTTTATTGAGAACATGCTTATTTTATTTTAGTGACATGGAATATAGGATAAGCAATAGCCCAATGTTGGCTTATCACACAGCCCTGTCTAAGGCAAACCGGTTAACATAAATCTATTGCCTCTTACGGGAAGTCCTCCCTGCTGTTAAGGTTAAGTTAGTAAACAACGGGCTGGTAGGCTCATCGTAACGTTTATGCTACGTCGTTTCCTTTCTAGTTTTTAGCATTTAGCCTATAATCCCCAAACACAGAGGACTAGGAAATGTCGCTATCTAGCCTGGTAACTGCCTGGCGACCGAAATCATAGACAATTGATAGAGAAATTTGTTTAAATTAGTTTTTAGAACATTGTGTACCCATTGTATTGCAAAATGTTATGATGAATACTAATGTGCTTTGCTTAGAAAATAAGCGGAACCGCCCTAACTACAGAATGTGCTATGAGCTGATACTGTTGTGCATTTGATAAAAATTTCTTATGCGAACTGTGTGAAACAAAATGATACAAATTGGGGTAATGTGGGCGGAATGCAGAACTGGTGATTGAGCAGTGGCGCAGAGATCCCTCCTAGAATAGAGCTATCTGCCCAGTTGATATGAAATGAATAAAAACTATGCAAACTCAGCAAACTTGGTTCATTGTCTGACAGGGAGACACTGAACCCCATATGCATTTGGTTCTTTGATAATAAAGTAATTGTACTTTATATCTTTGCAGCTGTCTCAATTTGTATCTCATTCTGTGTTATTTCTTACCAACAGTGACTTGAACTCAGAATTTACCCAACAAATTGGGGGCTCGTCCGGGATCGCAACATCTCACCCTGGGCGCTGCGAGGGAGTAAGGACGTCTGAAACCGTGCACGGGGCTGTTAGGAACAGTTTTTGAAAGTCCTCGGTCCGGATCGAGAAGGATCTTTGGATAAGTAGCGAGGCCAGGCATATCTAATCCCTCAACGGACTGGGTGAGTGACGCGATTTTTCCGAGTTAAAACCTTTGAAAAATAGACACGTGCTGATTGAAGTGCAAATGATATAGCTGTAATCATGGGAAAGTGTGCCAGTAAAGGTGGTTGTTGTTGTTATTGTTGTAAAAAAAAGACAGAGGAAGTGTATTTCTCAGTAAATGGAGCGGCTGTAGAGAACCGCGTGGAGGGGGCAGGGTTGCCAGAAACTTTATGGAAAAAGAAGTTTGATTTTGATGGGAAACTGAATGTTGCAAGTACGACAAAACTAGTGGAAAAAATTAAAGTTAAAGCTGGTGCCAATAAAAAGAAACAAAGAAAATATGGCTTAGCCGAAGCACAGGTGTGGCACATGATGGCGTTGGAGAATAAAAAGACTCAGCAAAGAGAAAAATCTAAAAAGCAAGCGCAAAAATTAGAGAAGGTATTATTAAAAGCTGAGGATGACACATTAATTGGCCACAGAGGAGTTCGACCACCAGCACCGGGGGACAAACAACCCCTCGTGGCTGAGCAGGTAGAACCACCTCATCCAGAAGAAATCCAACTGCCACCACCCTACGGTGCTGAGCAGGGCGCTGCCGGGGGTGTACCTAAAACCAGGCTATATCCAGATCTAAAAGATGCTGATAAGCCACCAACCCATTGGGATGTTGATTCAACCAAACCGTCGAAACCGCCTCCCGTATTATCTGATTATGACCTCCGCAGTACACATACCACGCAGCCAAGATCTCCAGTTATGGGAGCCGAAGGGGAATTATTCCCCATGATCCAGGTCGCGGGGCAAAACGATGACCAGGCCATGTACGTTTACAGACCCTGGACAAATGCGGACTTAACGGCAGCAACAGCTGACTGCCCGCATCCTGATCAGGGTCCGAGAGAATTCGTGCAACACATGCGTGATCTAATTGCAAGTTACCGACTACACTCGTTGGAGATAGAGATAAAAACTGGGTGGTGTAATATCGAGGGAGATTGGAGGGCAGTTGCGGATGATGGTGTGTGGCGACCATGGGTAGCAATGCCAGCTGAAGCAGCACTAAGAGCGCAAAACGCCTATTGGGGACCGGTTGATGCCCTATTAGGAAGGATAACCCAATTCTATCGGGGAAGGTGTAACTACTCGGCAATAGCAGATTGCCAGCAAAACAGAGAAGAATTGGTTATGCAGTACCTAAATAGGTTAAAAAAAGTTCAATGCCAACACCTCAACCAGATGACGTAGGAGTTTATGCCCAACAACTAAAAAGTGCATTTATGAGCGGGTTACATCCAAGTCTGTCACAACTGATAAAACAACATGTAATAACGTGGCAGACAGGCGGGTTAAACCAGGTAGTGGACCACGCGACCCATTTCGAGAGAACAAAAAGGGAAGCTGCTAGACAAGAAAAGAAGCAAAAATCTAATTCCGATTCGTCTGCCTACGCAGCAGTAGAGCAAAAGCCACCTGCCCAAGAAAGCAAGAGTGGAAAAAGAAAAATAAGCAGCGTAAAAAACCAGATAAAGAAAAAAAACCCGTGCTTTGTCTGCGGCAAAAAAGGTCACTGGGCGCGAGAGTGCCCGGATCGCAAAAAGGAACAGAGCGAATCTCAATCTCCCCAAACGTGACTGCAGCAGTTACAACTCCTCCCGGAATCAGAAGATTCCGAGGAGGAGAAGGAGGAGGAGGAGGGCGGGGAAGAGTGGACTCGCATTTATGCCTTAATATCGAGCCCTCGATGTGCGTGGCTAACATTGTGGGTAAACGGTTGTAAAGTAAAATTCCTATGTGATACCGGAGCATGTCGCACAGTGATAAGACGAAATGATGCATGCTTTCCGTACTGCATGAGTACCGATAAAATAAGCACAAAATCAGCTAGTGGTAGCACGGAACATCACTGTGTGACGCAATCAATACATTTCTCAGAGGATTCGGACGGCGATGTAATTTCTTGTCCTATTCTAATCTCAGACAGTTGTCCGGTTAACCTGTTAGGGAGAGATGTGATGACACTATTAGGAATAGGAGTTGTCCCAGTAGGGAATGGCCGGTGGGAAGCGGTAAAAACGGAATTAGAACCAAGAAACCAGATGGTCGTTCTAGGTAGCGGGGAACCTTATTACTGGTATTTTTTGTCGATGGAGGAGGGGGGTCCGCGAAGCTGCGCTAGTCTACTTTTAGATTACGCAAAAAACAGGTTACCAACGGCAGGGATAGAACTGCATAAGGCAGAGGAACTGCATTGTACCATGTATCACCGCGCGGAGCCAGGTCCGGGTCAAGAATATGAGAAAAATTTTAAAATCGAAACTCCAGTCTCATACGTGCTTGATACACTAATTTGGGGAAAAGATTTTATGGCTGCGGCTGTTCAACTCAGAATGGAGGACAAGGGGGGTTTCAAAATAGGAAACTGGCCTCATATGTTGATAGCAAAATCAAGCCAGTATAAGTGGGGCGATTTGGGCGATCTGGTAGAAAAGGGGAAGCGAACCTTCGATTGGAAGGAAACAACTGCCAAAGGTATATATCACTCTCAGCAATGTGATATGTACTGTCAACAATTAAATTGGACTGTTCATGGAAAAAGGGTGAGGAGCCTACAAGGCCCCCCCATGGCGCCATGATCATTATTGCTGACTAGGGAACAGGAGGAACAATTGGAGGCGTTACCTAAAGAACTCTGGTCACAAGGATCAGCAGATGTGGGTTTGATGAAGGGAGTAACTCCCATTGAGATAATACCAAAAGGCACCCACAGACCGTACCAACGGCAATACCCTTTACGACGTGAAGCGATAGAAGGTGTGCGACCTATAATCCAAGCACTGCTAGAGAAGGGGGTACTGGTCTTTTGTAAACATTCTCCTTGTAACACTCCTTTGTTTCCTGTTAAGAAGGTTCCGCCCTCTGTGGGATGGAGGTTGGTGCAGGATCTCCAGGCTGTAAACAATGCTGTGATTGCACGGGCGCCAATAACACCTGATCCAAGCACCTTGCTAAATGACATGCGACCAGATGCTGCAGTTTTTACGGTTATAGACTTGGCAAATGCTTTCTTTTCCATACCTGTAGCTTGTGAGTCCCAATACTGGTTTGCTTTCACATTTGAAAATCAAAGGTACACCTACACTCGCTGTCCACAGGGATACGTAGAGTCACCTGCGATATTTTCGCAAGCTATGGAAGCAAATTTGGCCAAATTTGAACCACCTGCAGGAAGTCAGATCTTACTGTATGTGGATGACATTCTAATTTGTTCAGATACGATGCAACATTGTGAAAAAGACTCCCTTGCCTGTATGAGGTTTCTAGCAGAACAAGGCCACAAGGTCAGTAGGAACAAATTACAAATATTTGGGACACAACTTGTCTGGCGAGGGGCGTAGCCTGATGCCAGACCGAAAAACTGCCATCTTACAGGCGCCAAGACCTGTAACTAAAAGGCAAATGATGTCATTTTTGGGAATGATAAATTACTGCCGAGCCTGGATCTGTGCATATGCTGAGTTAACGCAGCCCCTGTTACATGCCATTTACGGGGAGCCAATGGAAGCCAGGGACAAAATTAATTGGACAACAGAAGCTGTCCAAGCCTTTGAACAGGTAAAAAAGGTGTTGGTAAGCTCTGCGGTCCTGGCGAATCCTGACCCAACCAAACCATATACACAGACGGTGGACACAAGGGGGGGTTTCATGACTTCAGTGCTTATGCAAACATTTGGGGGAAAACAGAGGCCATTGGCCTACTACTCCACCCGCTTAGATGCGGTAGCACAGGGAATGCCCTACTACTGCAGACCAAGAATACCTTCCTGTCCCCTGCGCAACAATTATCTTGCATGGCAGTATTGTTGGAAACACCAAATTTGACAATACAGATGCACCACATTGAATCCATCAACAATGGTGCCCACGACTGATGACGGTGACCCACATGACTGTGTGGCGGAAACGTCACGATCAGTATCAGCACGTCCAGGCCTTCAAGACACACCCTTGACTAACTCAGACTAACGTACTTTGTAGACGGCTCCTGTAAAAAAAACATGCAGGGAAACAATCAAAGTGGTTATGCTGTATGCACACTGACTGAGACTGCTGAAGCTAACTCCCTTCCACCACACTACTCTGCACAAATGGCCGAGCTTGTCGCTCTGACACGAGCATGCGCGTTAGCAAAGGGAAAAAGAGCTACCATTTACACTGACTCTCAATATGCACACTCTACATGCCACATTTTTGCAGGTCAATGGCGAAACAGAGGTATGATTACCTCAACAGGTAAACCAATAGCGCATGCACCATTGATATTGGATTTGATCACAGCACTACAATTACCTGAAGAATTGGCCATATGTAAATGTGCTGCACACACAAAAGGGCAAGATGAAGTGTCACTAGGGAACGCGCGAGCAGACGAGGCAGCAAAAAAAGCAGCAGTGACAACCGCTACTTCTGCATTAACAGAATCTAACATTGATCACACGCTGTTGCGAGAAATGCAAGAGGAAGCGAAGGAGTTAGAAAAAAGGATGTGGCGCAATCACAAATGCACTGAGACCGCAGATGGCTTGTGGTTGGGTCCTGAAGGGAAACCAGTTCTACTCAGAGCTTTGTTTACAATTGCGGCGGAATTGAGCCATGGTGTAAGTCATGTCTAATGCAGTAGTCTCACGAAGGCCAGACTTTGTGATGAACACAAAGTTTGGTCCATAGACTTGCTTAACGTGGTAAAGAGCCGCCCACTTTGACAAAATGGCGCATTTGATCGACATGCAAGATAACCAACCACAGACAGTCTATGTTCCGTGACGTATTGAGGCACTACAGAGGGCGGTCGATTCACAAACAGCGCTACAAGAAAACCAGACCCGCATGAAACAAATGTGATGTACTAAAATGGCGCGGCTATCTCCATTAAAACAGTCTATCACACCGAAGAAAGATACAGAACCAGACCTGACCGGACCTTCTTAGACATATTTGTAAACATTACTGTAAACTAATATTAAAACCAAATGTTCACACTAGCAAGCCTACATGCAGAGCACAGAACCGGTCGTTTTATCCGTTTGCCCTGTAATTAACAATTTAGGCTAACGAGTAACGTTAGCTGGCTTGATGACTAAAACATTGTAACATATTCGAGACTGTTTCTATTGTAGTTGAAATAAGAAAATTATATCTTACCATTGCACTAGCTCCTCAGTGGTGGAATGAACTTCCCATTCCCCTACGTTCTACTAGAACCCTGCCTGCATTCCGTCGAGGCCTGAAGACACACCTCTTCAGACTCCACCTTGACTGATATTCTAACCTAGGAATATCAGTTCCCTGTGTTTTCCTGTCTGTTTGTTATAGTTTATAAAAGTATTTAGAATAGAAGTGTAGTATAGCTGATTTACCCACAGCATACTGTGAACTACAGTCAACGTTCATTACGAGGGATAGCTGCTACATTATGGGAAGGATGTGCTTTGTCTTGTCTGTTTTGTAGTGATCTTGATGATGTCTCTGTATGCACTTATTGTACGTCGCTTTGGATAAAAGCGTCTGCTAAATGAATGTAATGTAATGTAAATTAATTTGGGTGATCCAAACACAATGTTGAATTGCCCTGCTGCAAATTCTACATCGGTGGCCTCTCTTCCCAACACATGCTACAGACAAAAACATTCCCTGACCCGAGAGAAAACATAGTAGACACCGTAGATGAAATAGACATGATATATGAATGTTACAATCCAAATGCTGCAGATATGCGTCAAGTATTACGTGCATGTTTGTCAAAAGAATTGAGAAAGCGAGCCATCTCCATTACTATGCCCCTGATAACCTGTATGTGCAGGGCTGGGTGTGGTGAAGCCGCCTCTTCTGAACTCAGGCCAATTTCACCAAGGGGAAACATTCTTTAAATGTATTAGTCTGGTTTAAAGGGGAAGTCATTCCTCAAAGAACCAGAGAACATCAGGATAACATTGTAAAACATGCACCAGTATATATAATGGTAGAATCTCTGACCCAAATAAAAAAATATCAAAGGGCATTTCTTCTTCAACATGGACTATGCACTGGTTGTTATGATGGGTTCTGAGTTTTGTCCAATAAGAGTAATTATGCATGTGTCTGTGTTAAACAATGATTTAGAGTAGCAGGTGAGGGCTGGCCATTTGAGCCTGGGGTGTAAATTGTGTGACTGGGGAGGGAGCCAGAGTGGATCCAATGGACCTCCAACCTAGACGAGACACGGAATCCACAGACTGTGTGTTTTTGTACCATTAATACTGTTTATAACAGTCACAAGCAGTCTTAAGATAGAACAGAACAGTACATACTTTATTAGTCCCTGGTGGGGAAGTTCACTGCATTGTTTTTATTGGTCTGTGTTGACCGTGACCTTTGACCCCAGCACTAACCTGGATTGAGATCTCGGGGCTGGTAATGTTGAGCTCCTCTGAGGTCAGCGCTCGTTCCCACGTCCTCTCGTCCTCTATCACCACCGCCAAGTTTACTAGGGCGTCTGGCCCCAGGGTCAGCTCCAATTGTGAGCGCGGGATGGGATGTGGTGGCGTATTGTTAAAACTGCACAGACAAGAAGAAATAATCACCTCTGGAATTACCTGATTTGTTTGTTCGTAACAGAGATTATACATTTTCATTTATTATTTGTTTTACTTTATTTATACAGCACCTTTCATACACTGCTTTGCAGCCAAAAGTGCATACAGAAAAAGTCAACTGATAAAACACAAAAATAGAAGTAACTTTAATGTACTAAAACAAGGATAAATTATTAAATTATGCAACAAATAAAAAGTCAGTTTAAAATAATAAAACAAGTAAAATCAGCAACCTATAAAACAGAGGTAGAATAATATATAAAAAATAATAAAATAATAATCATAAAAAAGAAGTTTTTTTTTTTGGTACAATTTCAATTTCGGACAAGTTTAACCACTTCCTATATCTCTGAAAGGGACACATCGGGCACTTGGAGCAAAAGGGACAGGTGCTCAGGCACCCAGAGCCCCCCCTCCCTGCATGTGCCTGTTTGAAGGAGTGGAATGGCCACATTATGAGGTGCAGTTAGCAGTGTCACATGTTGCAGTGGAACACATTCTGAACACAGCCAGCTAACGCAAAGAAAGGGATGCAAAACTTCCTTTGTAGTATGCCCCTCCAGACCGTCTCATCAGAAAGTAATACAAATTATATTTATTTCCACCTTGGATTGATTGAATAATTTCGCCTGGTACAAATTCAAGTTTAACCAGGTTGTTTTTGGCTTCTGATTGCTCTCAGGAGCAATAAATAAATCAATGGTATCACTGCCAAGGCACACCTAGCCCAACAGTCATCTAGAACATTTAAAGGCAGGGCCGTGCCGAGAACTTTTGAAAAAAGGGCACATCAACATTTTGACAACACCCAAACGAAACAATTTGACAACACCCAAAAAAATTTTTCTTTTTAAAACAGCACTGAAATGCTAATTTCTAGTGCCTTTTGAGAACAGTATTTATTAATCTGCTGTTAAAAAAGATATAAACAAAAGCACTCCAAACAAGCTACAATACTGCAAAAAAAAAAAAAAAATTTGTGTTCTTGCTAAATTTCCCTCCCTTTATTTTCTCATGTCGCTGGATCACATGCCGTATTATTAGATATTATTCTGTTTCTATTTAAATACTTCAGCAACAAACATAAACATATAACATCATATACAGTGTTTCTATTTAAATACTTCAGCAACAAACATATCGACAGCCTCATAACAAAAGTGCCTAAGTCATTTTTTGGACATTTTGAGATTTTCTGCCTAAATCACTTGATTTATCATTCGTCAACAGTGTAAAAATGCTCAAGTCACTGCAGGTCGCTGTGCACTTCCTGAACCACTTTATGCTATGTTCAATGATTTGCAGTCAATGAAGCACGTCTTGCCTCAACACTGTCACCATTATTTTGACAGCTTACCCCATGTGGAAGCATAAATCTGCCTAGGAAGTGTCAAATTTGATACTTTCTCTGTACCAGCAGATACTTGACATTTGCCTAAGTCATCAGTGGATTCTCGACTTTTGCCTAAGTCATGTATATAAATGCCTAAGTCCCACTCAGTTTTCAGTATTTTTGCCTAAGTCATCATTAGCCATTATGTAATCATAATACAAAGTCACATGATCTGTATTTCATTTAGCAGCCATTTCATTTAGCAGCCCCCCCCCCCCCCCCCATTTTAGGGTACGTTCAAATGCAGAGCGGTTATAGTATCGCTTGTAAGAGTATCAGAAAATAAGCTATCAACAGTCTTTTGATGTTGTTGGGTCACAGACATAAAAACATCATGGTATGCAAAGGATATGCAACCAAATACAGTATATATAATGACTTTATTTACAGTGGTGCTAGAAAGTTTGTGAACCCTTTAGAATTTTCTGTATATCAGCATAAATTCCCTCTAAAATGTGATCACATCTTCATCAAGTCCTAAAACTAGATAAAGTGAACCCAGCTCAAAAAAAAACTATTCAACTATTCACCATTATTCTTTTATAATTTATTTATTGAAGGGCCTCGCAATGGTAGAAGCGCCGACTTTCAGTCGGTGCAGTTGTGCTCCGAGAATCGGGGTTCGCGCCCCGGTCCTGCCAGATCTGAGCATGGCCGTTGCCCTGTGGGAGCAGCGATTGGCGGCTGCTTCCAGGTGGGGGGAGGGGCTCGGAGAGAATCGCTGCACATAGAACGGCCCTGGGCGAGCTGGAATCACGGTCAGGCTTGGAGGAGTCGCGTCCTGAAAAAGGTCCGCTCTCCGCAGCAGCAATTCTCTAGCGGTTGCTACATGGGGGGAATTGAATTAGAATAGGCGTTCAATTGGCTACCAAATTGTGAGAAAAAATTTTTAATAAAATTATTATTATTAATTTATTGAGCAAAATTATTCAACATTAAATGCTTTGTTGGAAAAAGTATGTGAACCCTTGGATCATACGTATTTTTAAAGTATCATATTTCATATTTGGACGCATATCCTTTGCATGCTGTTACTTCCTAAAGTCTGTGACACTCGATATCTTATTTTCAGTTATGTTACAACCTCTCTGCATTTGAATGGATCTCTATGGGAACTGGGGGGTGAGACTAGATTCAGCTGTAAATTACACTGGTACAGTATGGAACACATGACTGGCTAAATGGCTGTAAGTCATCAAGGGTCCAAGGTATCAAACGAGCCCCAAATCATCCCTCTGTTGCCAGATATGGAGTAGATGTGGATGGATCACTGCAAGGGTTATTTCTCCTGACTTATTTTCCTATAGAATTATATAGCTATAACACAAGGAGTACACTCATGGTTACCTTCCGAAAATAACGGTGCAGAGCGCTATCTCCACTGTGTGCCTGCAGTTAAATGACTGGGACTCATTTGGGAGATCTGGAGCTTTGTAATGATATCTGCCGTTCCAGGATAAGTACACTCTGTGTCTCCGTAGAGGAACCCTATCTAGCTCAAGGGTTCTTTGATGGGCAAAATGGTTCAATGTGGGAGCTTTTACACTTTTCACATCTACTATAGAGGCTTCCACAAAGAACAAAAAATGGTTCTGCTATAAAGACAAGCCAAAGAAACCTTTTTTTCTAAAAGTGTATAGCTACTGCACTGTGAAATGTTTTTTCTTCTTCTGTGCACAGTCAGGTTCCACAGGCCAGCTCCACACAAACCTCTCCCTCAGCGGCCCGCACACACCTGTTACAGATTCACCTGTTCATACCTGTTCTTCTGTCTGAAAGGTCAAAACCTTTTCTCATTGCGGCAATCAATCTCTTTCTTTTTTTACAATCAAAACATTTTCTTTGTAAGAATAGATTATAATTATGAAAAGATATCAGAAAAGATTTTCTGAAAGTGATCTATAACAATGCGCTAATAAATGGATACGGAGAAACCACGCAGGCACAAGTCGCGATATAACCACAAGAAAAATATAACTTAAATTTACGAGGTACACAACGCTGTATTACAGCATATACAACAATAACGGAGAGGAGAACATTTTGGATTGAATGAATTTATGAACAGTAGCCTAGAGGATGTAAAAAAAAATATGGTGTGATTTTAGAAAAACTTTCCTACAACATAATGTGGGCAAATGACACTGGTGGTGGTCCAACTAAAGAAAGACAGATAGAACAAAAGGTGGAAGGTATGCAAAATGTGTCGGAAGAAGACCACAGAGCATCGGAAGGTAACAGCATTCACAATTCCTTATACTGTAAGCCCTACTGAACGCATATAGGCACAACAATGGTTTAAATTCAGAACTGCATTTTTATACTAACTACTAGCTGATGACTGCAATATAAGCATCCTCGCGTCCTTTCAATAAAACAAATGTAATGTCATATTAGCCTATATCTGAACGTGATATAGCTAACCTATATAGCTATAGGCTATATCAGCGCAGACAAATTACGCCTGCTTTCAGGAGATCTAAAAATTCTCACACAAAGTAGAGTCGCGAATAATGCCCGTTTTAGCTTAGCTGTGGGGAGCTTAGCTGTGGGGAGCGAGCACGCTTAGCTGTGGGGAGCTTAGCTGCGGGGAGCGGCACGCTTAGCTGTGGGGAGCTTAGCTGCGGGGAGCGAGCACGCTTAGCTGTGGGGAGCGAGCACGCTTAGCTGTGGGGAGCGAGCACGCTTAGCTGCGGGGAGCGAGCACGCTTAGCTGTGGGGAGCGGGCACGCTTAGCTGTGGGGAGCTTAGCTGCGGGGAGCGAGCACGCTTAGCTGTGGGGAGCGAGCACGCTTAGCTGTGGGGAGCGAGCACGCTTAGCTGCGGGGAGCGAGCACGCTTAGCTGTGGGGAGCGGGCATGCTTAGCTGTGGGGAGCTTAGCTGTGGGGAGCGGGCACGCTTAGCTGTGGGGAGCGGGCACGCTTAGCTGTGGGGAGCTTAGCTGCGGGGAGCGGCACGCTTAGCTGTGGGGAGCTTAGCTGCGGGGAGCGGCACGCTTAGCTGTGGGGAGCTTAGCTGCGGGGAGCGGGCACGCTTAGCTGTGGGGAGCTTAGCTGCGGGGAGCGGGCACGCTTAGCTGTGGGGAGCTTAGCTGCGGGGAGCGGGCACGCTTAGCTGTGGGGAGCTTAGCTGCGGGGAGCGGGCACGCTTAGCTGTGGGGAGCTTAGCTGCGGGGAGCGGGCACGCTTAGCTGTGGGGAGCTTAGCTGTGGGGAGCGGGCACGCTTAGCTGTGGGGAGCTTAGCTGTGGGGAGCGGCACGCTTAGCTGTGGGGAGCTTAGCTGTGGGGAGCGGGCACGCTTAGCTGTGGGGAGCTTAGCTGCGGGGAGCGGCACGCTTAGCTGTGGGGAGCTTAGCTGCGGGGAGCTTAGCTGCGGGGAGCGAGCGCGCTTAGCTGTGGGGAGCTTAGCTGCGGGGAGCGGCACGCTTAGCTGTGGGGAGCTTAGCTGCGGGGAGCGAGCACGCTTAGCTGTGGGGAGCTTAGCTGTGGGGAGCTTAGCTGCGGGGAGCGAGCGCGCTTAGCTGTGGGGAGCTTAGCTGCGGGGAGCGGGCACGCTTAGCTGTGGGGAGCTTAGCTGCGGGGAGCGGGCACGCTTAGCTGTGGGGAGCTTACCTGCGGGGAGCGAGCACGCTTAGCTGTGGGGAGCGGGGCATGCTTAGCTGTGGGGAGCTTAGCTGTGGGGAGCGGGCACGCTTAGCTGTGGGGAGCGGGCACGCTTAGCTGTGGGGAGCTTAGCTGCGGGGAGCGGGCACGCTTAGCTGTGGGGAGCTTAGCTGTGGGGAGCGGCACGCTTAGCTGTGGGGAGCTTAGCTGTGGGGAGCGGCACGCTTAGCTGTGGGGAGCTTAGCTGTGGGGAGCGGCACGCTTAGCTGTGGGGAGCTTAGCTGTGGGGAGCGGCACGCTTAGCTGTGGGGAGCTTAGCTGTGGGGAGCGGGCACGCTTAGCTGTTGGGAGCGAGCACGCTTAGCTGTGGGGGTCCTGTGCTGTCTGGCGGGGAACCTTTGGGCGGGGAGAAAAGGAAGCAGACTGCATTAATCCCTGTGTATCTGTAATCTTTTATTCCGTGAATTTGAAATAAAATAAAGTATTTTACCTTTTACTCAAGTGCTGGTGTGCTGTTTGGAGAGTGGTGGATCACCCGTATAAACAGGGGAAGGGGAAACGGGTTAGTGTGGGGATCTAACAACCCTTGACCCCTTACATTAACCATCTACAGGAAGATAAAATGAGAGCACATCGCACAAATGTTAGGATAGGAAAGCAAACCAGTGAGGCCTGCTTGGATTAGTTGTTAGACCACATTCACTATGAAACAATAGGCCAGTAGGCTAGCCAAGCCACAAACAGATTTTCAGAAAAGTTAGCTCGGTTCCATCTACTTCTGTGGTCGGATGCCGGGAGGCAAGATAACCTGTTTCTGTCAGCAATGAGCACCACTGCGGGATCCAGGTGTGGCGCATGACATATGAGACCTGAACAAATTTCCCCATGAGGGAGAATTAAGATTTTATTATTGTTGTTGTAGTTGTTATTATATTATCTAATCACAATGATTAGCTAGCTAACCTTACTGAGCTAAGAAGCATGATTGCTAATGCAGCTCAGATGGCAGTCAACAGACATGAACAGGCACAGAGCAGACAGCATGAAGAACTGGTGTGGGTGACACAACACAGCCCCATCAGCGGCTACAGGATAGCAGACGACAGAGCAGGGAAGAGAGAGGCCATCATGCGATCTGCAGGTGTGTGAATGCAGCGCGTCTCAGACACGCACACAGGTCTCATATCCGGGGCAAGTAGCATGCATCTCACTCTCTCACTCTCTCACATTTATCACATTAGCAGGACGCAAGTCCCACACATCCCTTGTGGGGACAGCCCTTTCCCAATGTTCTACAGATGTGAAAAAATCATGGATATGTAATTTAAGCCCATAAACAAAAATATCACCACAAATTTTGAATTTAACAAAGTTACTCACCTACCTGTTTCTAACATGTGAAATGGGGACTTATGAATATGACAAGAATATGTGTGTAGTGGGGAACTAATTTGCATACACAAAAACACAGCTTGTTTACCCTACGGAGTGAGGGACCTCATTTGCATATATACAAAACCCCTTTTTTTATACATCTAAAGCAGTGGTCCCCAACCCTGTCCTGTAGGTTTTCACTCCAACCCTAATTTGGCACACCTGATTCTACCAATTAACAGCTCAACGAGATCTCTAGCCGGTGAAAGTGGTGTGCTTTGTTAGGGTTGAAATGAAAACTTACAGGACGGTAGATCTCCAGGAACAGGGTTGGGGACCACTGATCTAAAGGGATCTTAACATGAATATACACACCTTGAGAATGTTTTTTTGTTTGTTTGTTTCAGTGGAAAACAAATGTTCCGCGGGTTCCAGTGTCTTTGGAACTGCTCTGATAACACTCATGAAAGAATAAAATATTGAACAAGAAACTCTCATCATGTCCAATTAATTATTGCATAAATCAAGATTCTAGATACTCTGGCCTATTTTGTTGGTAGTAGTGTTACAAGTAAACACAAACACTGGTGTATCCAACATTTTGCTATTTTTGTCATCTGCAGTGAAAGGGCATAACTGTAGAAAAGGTTGATTACAAATGTTGTAGAGAGGGTATGATTAATGATCAGTTTCAGTTTCTGCTATCAAACTGCTCACCTTTCCCTTTTTAAAGACCGCTACACTGGCAAAATTCATTTAGATACTGATAAATAGCTGTAACAATAGCTGAGCCGTTCAGTTTTTAATGCAAGTTTTTTTAGTGACACTAGGTTACTGTTGTTCTTGCTATCTTCCTAATTTAGTCACAATTTGTTTTGATTGTGGTATTGGTATTGTGCTCTGCCTGTCAATCTCAGGAGTCCAAATAAAACAAAACCACACATGGGCTGGCTTGAGGGCTACCGGCTAGGGCTGGCTTGAGGGCTGTCGGCCAGGGCTGGCTTGGGGGCTGTCGGCCAGGGCTGGCTTGGGGGCTGTCGGCCAGGGCTGGCTTGGGGGCTGTCGGCCAGGGCTGGCTTGGGGGCTGTCGGCCAGGGCTGGCTTGAGGGCTGCCGGCCAGGGCTGGCTTGAGGGCTACCGGCTAGGGCTGGCTTGGGGGCTACCGGCTAGGGCTGGCTTGGGGGCTGTCGGCCAGGGCTGGCTTGGGGGCTGTCGGCCAGGGCTGGCTTGAGGGCTACCGGCTAGGGCTGGCTTGAGGGCTACCGGCCAGGGCTGGCTTGGGGGCTGTCAGCCAGTGCTGGCTTGAGGGCTGCCGGCCAGGGCTGGCTTGAGGGCTACCGGCTAGGGATGGCTTGAGGGCTACCGGCTAGGGCTGGCTTGTGGGCTACCGGCCAGGGCTGGCTTGAGGGCTACCGGCCAGGGCTGGCTTGAGGGCTACCGGCTAGGGCTGGCTTGAGTGCTACCGGCTAGGGCTGGCTTGAGGGCTACCGGCCAGGTCTGGCTTGAGGGCTACTGGCTAGGGCTGGCTTGAGGGCTACCGGCCAGGGCTGGCTTGAGTGCTACCGGCTAGGGCTGGCTTGAGGGCTACCGGCCAGGTCTGGCTTGAGGGCTACTGGCCAGGGCTGGCTTGAGGGCTACCGGCTAGGGCTGGCTTGAGGGCTACCGGCCAAGGCTGGCTTGAGGGCTATCGGCTAGGGCTGGCTTGAGTAGCTATTTTTTTATAGCCATTCCCTGACTTATGTAGCTCAACACACTTTTCCCTCATTTGATTAGTGTGTTCTCTTATCTTTCCCATGTTGATGTATGAATAAGGGAATATGGCCTCTGTGTCACCTCATATTTATACCCCAGTGAAACAGGAAGTCATGGATTACTGCTTGAAAGTTCCTAAACATTCTGATCAACTTTAAAAAGCAAAATATAAATGGAAAAAATTCTTCAGTTACATTTTGTTCATAAGAATTTCTCGGGGTGCCAATAATTGTGGCACACATGGTTTTGTTAAAGATAATTCTTTCTTGAGGGATTTTTTTTCCTCAGAAGAAATTTACTTCAATTAAAGGTTGCATTTTTCTAATTTTTTCAGTGTGAGATTAAGCTAATTCACCAAAAGGCTAATTTTTTATAACCCTTTTTACTCATCTTTACCAGGGGTGCCAATAATTCTGGAGGGCACTGTATATTATTTTTATCTTACATATTTCTCTTGTAAGCTACAATGCGGTTGTAAACATAGAACTTAACATTCTGCCAATCCCTGTTCTTCAGAAGTAGTGGCTCAGCTCTTAAACACTTTGCACAGTCCTCCTTTCCTGGGACGCGACAAGAGGTAATAAAATGCATCATGTGCCTCTCAACCGCCTGCACCTCTGTAACTTCCCAGGTTTTGTTCCTCTTCTGGGTAGGTTTTTGACCTAAATGTGAGAGGAAAGACATCTCTAAACAAAATAAATGGAAATATAATTCAAGCACTTCAAATCAAGGGATAAGCAAAGCAAACCGATATTCAACCATAACAACTTGACTGACTTCATTTGTACAATTACTGGCATACAGAAACAATGATTTGTAAAGACTTCACCTTTGGATGAAGATCTTACTGAGCTCATCAATGAGGATGTCTCCCTGTCTGTTGGTCATATACATTTGCTGTCTGGTGCTGACAGTACCTCTCTATCCGGTGGTGGCAGCCCCTCTTCTGCTGGCTCTATGGACAATCTCAATTAAATCTCAAAATTCCATGCTTACTATCCTTTTTTAAGAACAAGATAAAAACAGACTAGAAGTATACATATTTTTGAGGGTCCCCCTCTGGACTATGTAATAGTGAACAAAATGGTTCATATTCACAAACATTACAACTATACATCACATTGAGATCCTGTTAGTACATACCATCAAGTCCTAATGTACAGCTTCCCTCATCTCTACTCTTGTCCCCATCATCACAGTGTAGGTCAATCTCCTCTACAGAAGACAGAGAGTGTAAGTGGTGAGTAGGTGAGTAAATGGGAAAGAGAGAAAAGGATAAAGTTTTGCATATATACCTTCGGGATCAATATTAATTTCGTCCAAATTCTTTCCCTGGAACTCAGCTAGTCTCCCTTGTTCCAGTGCCATGAGAACTTTGCTGATCTTGGCCAATTGTAGGGTCTTTTCAGGGAGACGATAAAACTCTCGATGGATTCTAATGTCGTGACTGAGGAAGTTGGCCAATTGGTCCATTTCAGTATTGCTCATGTTCAATACAGTTGAAAGGGTTGCAGCTTGCTTCCGCAGTTTTGTGAATGTCAGTGCCTTAGGACTCTTTGCACCACAAGCCTTTGCGAAGACGCGGATACAATCTGAGCCTCTGAAATGCGACTTTGCTGATGGTCTAGCAAACATGTACCCATTGTCTTTTCCCACTCCACCAATTTCTCGCTTCTCAACCAGTAACTCCAATGCACCCAGCATGTTTGGAGTCAGCAGAATTGGCACTGGGCGTGCTCTTTTCCCCCTGATGACAATTCTGGAGAAGTGTCTGCAAAGTTTTTTTTCCACTTCAGAGAGGGCCCAATCTATGTCTTCATGAGGATCAGAGTTGTCCCTTGATAGGAATGCAGACAAGGCCATACTGGACACCTCCCCCTCCCTACGACGGTTGAATAGAATGATCTGAGCCATGGCCACTTTTGCCAAGTCAGACCAGGTTTTAGCAGAGGGCTCTGTAGACAACTGACTGATGCACTCATCTTGCATTTTACTGAGAAATGTGTGCAGTTTTTGGACATCCTCTGTGAAGGGCAAAACTGTGGGTGCATTCCACTTTGCTTCCACAATGTTACGTGACGCAGTTGCAGAGACTAATTCATTCCACCGTGTTTTATGGACTTCTTGGAAGTCATTGGCTTTCTGCACCAGTTCTTTGTTATTTGTGACCAAAGCTTGAGCTTTCAGAAGTTTGCTGAGTTTTACCAAGGTGTTCCCAAGTTTGGTTGCAAGAGATGGAATTTTGTATTTGTATGTTTCAGTCATATCCACATTTACGTTTAACAGCTTTGATTGTCTCCATGAAGTGTTGTGGGTCTATGAAATCTTCCATTCTTCTCAAGGAAGTAACTTTCCTGGCATTGAACAGTCTCCCTAGTTCTCGCATCTTCTGTCTAATGCACTGTTGACTCTTTGCCGATGACCCACTTCTGTTTAGCAAGTGTTCCCCAATCTGAATGATGCAACGGTCATTTCTGACAGCAGTCGTGATGTCATCATGGTTCATGCTGCTTAATATTTTCCATAACTCTTTACTTATGTGCAAGGGCACAGGCTGTGTGAATGCACACAAGGATTGGACACGATTTTTTCCAGGTTTAAGGGTGACACATTTAGGACTTAATTTACACACTTTCATGTGTCGCCAGAGAACCCTTCTTGTAAATAATCCCTGGCAATATGCACAATGCATGAAGGCATTCGCCTTTGCTTGCTCACGTGGTTGTTTGAAAGGAATCAATTCCCCCTTTCCTGACTTCAAAACAGCAACATTATGCACATAGTTCCCTCTATTGCGAATATAGTCAAGATTCATTTTTCTCTCCTTGGAGCCCTTCGGAAAGCAACATGCTTTGGCCACTTCCGATTCATTGGAATGCACATGTTCCAGATGCCTTGCTATCTTGCTACAAGGTTTAAAGCAGAAAAGGCAGTAATGTTTCTTGTTGTACATTCTACCCCCATCACTCTTTTTTTTTTTAAAGCACCGACTACTACTGCCCCTTCCTCTACTTCAAAAATGTTGTTGCTGTTGGCTTGTTCCCCCTTAATCTTTTCAGAACTCGTGCTGGGCCTCTCTTCTACTCCCATGACATCAGATCCAGTGCTACCTTTCTGTTGATCCATGTCATCTGCAGTAGTACTGTCAGGGACAGGGGCAGTGGGTTGAAAAGGAGCTTTGTCAACGAGTGACTGACATCTCTGTTTTGATATGTTAAGAGATATGCTTTCGTCTGAACTACTCTCCTCACTTTCCTCTCTGGAGTCTGGGACATAATCATTTTCACTGTCCGGCGTAGAGTAAAAGAGTTCATCTGAATCTTCTGGAATAAACTCTTTCATCTAAAGAATCAATAACATATATTTTAGACACATGCATCTTCAGGCTACCAAACCCCACTTACACTTCATCCAAAACTGACTTTTATTGATATTGAATGTTCTCAGAAGTGTAGATCAGATGCCATGTAAATGTTGGCAGGGATTTAGTTTGAAAACTTACGATGATACTTTTAGTCTTCCTCAGTCTCGGTACACAAACATCATCTTCATCACTGCTTTCTGAGAAATCTAGGTAAGATCCTAAAGCAGAGATGTAAGTCTTACCCAAACTCTAAAAAGAAGAAGAATGCAAAAATCATACAACAGTAAAAGAAATACTAGAAGAGCAGCACATTTTGAAATGTGGGTATTGGGTAATGACCTAACTCATTTTTTGAGACGCCTAAGACGCCTTGGAGAAATCTCACAAAAAACACTGGTAAAAAACAATCAGTAATGGTCCGTGTATTTATTTAGCTGGAGTCTGGACACTGGATAAATCCTGCCTTATAACGTTGAAGTACCAGCTTATTGGCTATCGGTTTAAACAGATTCTGAAGATTGACATTTCAGGCTATATTCAAGTTAATGATGCGCACGTACTGCAAAGTTTAGGTCACTAACAACAATGCTGAATACTTCTGACGAAATATTCATAGCAACCGCTCAGATCACGGCACTCCATCGGCAGCAGCCAAGTGAAATCTATGATTTAAGAAAATATATACGTTTTAAAGATCTACTGGGACTTTTGCCACTTATTTAGGGTGTGACAGAAATATTTGGTGCTGCTGATCATAACTGAATAGTTTCACTTTGAACGTTCGATTGAACAAGCAACGTTAAAATAATTTTACGGGTTAGTGCTATTGGCTTGTGCAAGCTACATCATACGGCCTCATAGAATTGCGATCAATAAAGGCTAACAACACACTAGCACTTCTTGTAAGTTTGATCATAACTGCAATGAAGTTATAACAGTGAACAAATTATGTTTTCTGTTAGAAATGTATTGTCGAGCTCACACTCCTGTCTACGTTCTAACGCTCCATTTTGCCCTCCCTAGTATAATAACTACAGCCAAATGTATATTAGGTTATAATCGTCGTCCCCCCACCCGAGTATGCATGTCACTTTGAAAAATGTAGGCTATAGTTGTATTATTAATGAACGTCACATACTATGTGCATTCCCGCTGATTTTTATAATTTTTATAAGAGTAAATACACCAGAAAACAACCAATATCAATTTTGTTTCACATTATTTCAATGTGCCATAAGGGGATGAATGCACGCACCGCCATCAATAATTGAATCAAGGTGTCCAATTTGATAATTTAATCGTCTGACGAAACGTGAGCGCAACGTCTACAGCTTTCAAACTCACATACATACTCTGAAAAAAGACAATTAACCGTTAATACATGTTGCTGAGCCTGTGAGAACATACGGTATATTTATAATTGGTCTACTTAATTACAAGGAAACTTTAAACGTCATGATACATAGGCAATATTTTTAGGCAATATAGATGGGGAATATTGCTTGCAAAAAGGAAACATGCAAATAGGACAAAAATCAGTGAGGAAAACATGGTGGGCTGTAAGTATGGTGAAGAAATACTATTGGTGGATACTATTTGTGGGCAAAATGGCCGATTCGCACTGCCTCACAAAGTTGCCTGTGTATCAAGACTGTTACATGATTGTGAAGGCAATGGCAATCTTCTTTAATGGAATAAAAAGTAAGATCTCAGCCACTTATCAAGATCCCTGTTGGGAACAAATAAAGTGATGAATTAATACTGACAAACCCATGTACCTGCTCTGGATCCCTTAGTCATGAAAAAAATTATAAAATTGAAAATTCTAAAGAATGCATAAACTAGGACAGTGTTATGTTAATCCATGCCAAAAACTGCTGTCTACTAAAGCATATAATTGGAATAGAAGGGCTGTAGGTGTTAAGATAGCTGTGATGACCATGCTAGACCGGCCGCGCTTAGGCACCACCTAAGCCTCTTTCTGAGCCAGAAGCAACCCTGTAAGGGTCCTGGGCATTTATCTCAAGATCTGTATGATTATGCCTCATTTAAAAATAAATTTTTGTAATTTGTATTCATGACATGGGATATGCTATTCAAATCATGCACAAGTTACCATGCCATACACATGACATTTACTAGTAGAAGAGTATGTTTGTGTAATGGCTTAATTTGATTAGAAATATTTTGATACTTTATTCATAAATACATAAGCTATTGTAATCCCACAATAAATTTGGAACATGTGGCTACAACGTTACTTCCAACATAAGGGCACATTAGGGCCGCGATCACGCCGGATCCGCTTTAACAGCGGGGGGCGCCTTTTTTCAAATGGTTTTCAATGAGTTTGAAGCGTTTTCCACGCTGCTTTTGCGCCCCGGGCGCCTCGCGTTTATCCACTCCAGGCGCCTCGCTGTTTTTCGAAAAATGCTCGGTGCGCACAGGGTTGAAATATCTCATCTTGAAGCGCTCTGAGGAAAAATGCGCTGTTACGACCCAAAACCCACCCGCGTTACAATAACCAAATGGTTACAAAGGGTCTAACCAAAAAAACAGGCACAGGTGTCTTCAATTCACTACCCAGGTGAGCCGAATGAAACGAGTTAGACATTTTAAAGGGCCACACTCGCAAAGCAGCATAGGAACGTAACACCCCCACACATAGACAATGACTAATCTGTCAAATAACACCGCAGATTAGACATTGAAAACCAAACAATTTACCTATAGATAAAAATCACAAAGGAGATACTCAGACTGAATGATACAGGCTTAGAGCAAAATACTATCAAACAAAAGATACCCATGTAGCACAAGGCTACAACGTAACAAATGCCACACCGAATGATGAGCACTACCGAAAAGGTACCAGATAGTATACACTAGAAACGCTACACTAAAGGCACACACTGTCGCAAAGAATGTAGTACAAATAGCAGCTAGTTACATGAGAAGACAAAAAGGTGTATGTGCAAAATAGTGACAAATACAAACTAAGAAAAATGCTGAAAAAAAACAGCTCACATAACAGTATTAACAGGACTAAAAGACAGATACAAAGTCCAATATAGGACAATTACAAAGCCCAGGTTATAGACTTGCAAACCTTTAATGGCAAGCAAACAAAATCCAGATTGTGGACGACACAAAGCGAGCCCCAATAGCAAGCAAACAAAGTCCAGATCTGTACAGCACAAAGCCAGCCTTTAATGATAAGCAGTTCAAAGAGCGTCTGTGGTGTGTGTGGCTCACCAGGGTGTCCTGAGGCCAGAGTGTCTGTGGTGTGTGTGGCTCACCAGAATATCCTGAGAGCAGAGTGTCTGTGGTGCAAGCAACAAAGTCCAGGCCATGGACACACAAAACATGCCCCAAATGGCACACAAACCAAGTCAATATCCTGAACAGGAACAAAGCGAGCCTTTACTGGAAAGCAAACAAGTCCAAGTCAAGGCCGAAACAAAAACGATCCGTAAAGGACAAGCGACAAAGTTCAGGACGGACAGCACAAAGCCAGCCTTAAATGGCAAGCTAACATACAAAACAAGCCTGAAAGGGCACACAAACCGAGTCTATATCCTGAACGGAACAAAGCGAGCCTTTCCTGGAAAGCGAACAAGTCCAACTCAAGGACGAAACAAAAGCGATCCGTAAGACAAGCGACAAAATCCTGATCACGGATGAAACTAGCCTTAAATGGCAAATAGTGTCCATATCATGAACGGGACACAGTGAGCCTTTACCGGAAAGCGAACAGAAATCCAACTAATGGACAAAACAAAGCGATCTGTAAAGTGCAAGCAACAAAGTTCAGATAATGGGCAGAATAAAGCAAGCCTTAAATGGCAAACAAAGTCTGTATAGACGAGGCAAAAATTAGCCTTAAATGAAAATTGAACAGTCCAGGTGTTGGACTGGCGAGCCTTTATTAGCAACAAACAAAATCCAGATCTTCGACAACAAAGCAAGCCCTACTAGCGAGAGAACAAAAATACAGATCTGGACAACACAAAGCAAGCCCCCCGTGGCAGACAAAGTCCATATCCCAGATTATTAAAGTTCAAATTCACTCAAAGGCCAAGACAGCAAATACAAAACTACAAATATGTCCTATTAGAAATACACACAAGAAATAAGGGAAAAATGATTAAGAGTCAGTTATTGCAAAAAATACCAAAGCAGCAAAAGGACTTGAGGACAAAGGACCACATGGAAAACAAAGTAGCCACACCTCCTTATAAATATTCATATCCCGGACGAGCCCCCAATTGTTACGACCCAAAACCCACCCGCGTTACAATAACCAAATGGTTACAAAGGGTCTAACCAAAAAAACACACTGACAAGAACCAAAACGGTTTTTATTTTAAATAAGAAGAATCTCAGCAGCAGCTATAACACCAGAGGAAGCTCATAAGCTAACTCACCTGATCTATTACTTTTTAAAAAGAAAGCTCACCCGGAAAGCAAAAGGTGCACGAGAGCAAAACAAAAGTCTTCCGCAGGCTTGCTATGCTTCTCTATCTGTTCCTTTCTATTAAAAGGCAACATTATAAAAATAAGGTGAGCTTCCTCCCAAAATGGCCGATGTAGGCTTCCTCCCAAAATGTAGGCCTTTTCACGCAGTACAAAATAAGTGGCCGCAAATAGAACTAATGCCACAATAACAACTTAAAAATGCGCTTCAGCTTGACAGCAAGGCTGGCAACATGCATGGAGCAAACCAAAGTAAAGGATGAAAACACACCAACGAGAGAAATGCCACTAGTATATATGCTCCCCTGGTAATCAGGCACAGGTGTCTTCAATTCACTACCCAGGTGAGCCGAATGAAACGAGTTAGACATTTTAAAGGGCCACACTCGCAAAGCAGCATAGGAACGTAACATGCGCGCACGTCACTGTCATGCTTTTCTCCTCTGTCCAAATACACGAAAGTAGAGGCGGGCTTTGATTCTGCCGGTCGGTTCCGTGTAAACAAAGACGATTGAAAGAGAAATCGGTAACGTTCGTTGGCGTTTCAGCCAAGGGGCCAAGACTGGGATTTCGTTTTGAAGCCCATTTCCTGGTTGGCCTGGGAGCCGCCATTGTGCCGTTGCTCACTAGCGCCACTGTGGCTGGCTCCAGTATAGGTCTTTCCCCATGTAAGTGAACGGCAGCAATTTGGTCAAAATACTCAGTAAATAAATTTTTTACAAAAATTTTTTTTTATTGCAATAGGTGCCTTTCCTTCATCTAATGCCTGTGCATGTGCTGATTTTTTAAAATATTGTGTCGTTTGGACAGGGTATTGACATTTGTTCAGGACCAATCAGGGGACAGATTGAGTCGGGTTACTGCCGGTCATTTCACTCACTTTGAGGGGCGGGAACCATAGACGGAACGGGCGGGACGTGGGGCGGGACGTGGGCGGTACCCATAGGCGGTACCTCAAGTGGCTAGCAATGACCTTGACATTCTCACCCATTCTCGTCCTTTTAATGTGTGAATTTGGCTAGTATTAGACCATTAGACCCATCGCAATCACATCGCAATTCTCATTGTCACTAGTGTTGAATTCATTATGGCATGTTCTGCATACAACTGTACTAATCGACCGTCTCAAAAGCATTCTCTCCAGTTTTTTCGGTAAGACATTTTTTATTACTTTATTTTTTACCGAGTAAGTAACGTTAGCCTTATTAGATAACAGCCTGCAGAAGTAGCCTACGCTACCTACCGCGACATAGCATGACAAGCTAACGCTTTTGTATATTACGTAGACCAGTATGCTAGTGGAGTTAGCACCTTTATCTCCCAAAACCTTTTGGTTTGGCTACTTAGCGTTAGCTAACGATGTAAAACCTACATTGAACTTCGTCCTATGCTCTCCACTGGCTAAGTGCATTTTATGTGGAGTGAATTTCGACATTGCTAACGTTACCGTGCATTAGTCAAACAAAAAGCAGTCTCCAGTTTTTTCGGTAATACAATTTTTATTACTTGATTTTTTACCAAGTAAGTAACGTTAGCCTTATTAAATAACAGCCTGCAGAAGTAGCCTACGCTACGTTACCTACCGCGACCTAGCATGACAAGCTAACGCTTTTGTATATTACGTAGACCAGTATGCTAGTGCAGTTAGCAACTTTATCTCCCAAAACCGTTTGGTTTGGCTACTTAACGTTAGCTAACGATGTAAAAACCTGTCAAAAGTAACGTTAGTCAAATTTCAGTTGTGTAACGTTAACTTATATTCCATTAAACATCGACCTGGTGAGCCTTTGTGTCTATTTTTAGCTTTGTAATTTAACGTTAACGGTCTCATCGTGGACATGTAGCTACATTGCACTTCGTCCTTGCTATGCTCTCCACTGGCTAAGTGCATTTATGTGGAGTGAATTTCGACATTGCTAACGTTAGCTACCGTGCATTAGTCATGGTGTATTTTTCATTAGAGGTATTCATTTTAGGTATTCATTTTAGGTTGAGCATTATTTATAACTTTTAAAGCATGTGGGAAACGTGTTCATGGAGATGGAAACCCGACATAACGTTAGCTGTCATTTAGCTATCATGTTTTTCGTGTCGCCACGTGGCACCACCATGGACTGTATAAAAATAGGGTAACGTTAGGCTAACGTTAACATTATAGTCTGATATTTTCCCACATAGGCTAACGTTAACATTATAGT